>QKWP01001670.1:30452-43616 GCA_003550325.1 Gigaspora rosea | reverse complement strand
CCAATCCAAATAAGATCAGCAATATTTCTATATTTAGAATTGGGGCAAAACAAATATATAAACAAGGTAGTACAAAATCTGGATCAGGCCTGTATATATAAAATTTTTATATGATTTAAAGAATTTTAAAGACGTTTTTATTTATATCTTCTTATCTACTGGTCCGATTTTAATAAAATTTTACAACTTGATGCACAAGAACCTGCTCTACAACTTTACTTATATCAAAAATAATATTTACTTAGTACAAAAAAAACTTTTTTTAGGCCTAAAACAGATTTACTAATATATTGTTTATATATTTGTTTATCCCAATTCCAAATATGGTAATAATAGCTATAGTGCCGATCTTATTTGGATTGGTAATTAAGCATTTTCGCAAGCTATATGCAGTGTAACAAGTTTGTACTATGCAGGTGTATAGCCATGCAATTCCTGAATATATAGTTAAAATTTGAGCTTAATTGATTCAGTGGTTGTTAAAATATAAATTTTTAATTGCTGATTCGCATAAGAAGGATAGTATTTCATAGGCGTAAATTACTATTAAATTTATTATAATTATGAAATCTTTTTTTCCTCCATAGCTAACTTTTTTTTTATTATGTTAATATACTACATCTTCTAATTAAAAAATGTAAAGAATACTTTTTTATATATAATATAAAAAAAATTTTTAAAAATGGTTTGGTAGATAAAAAGATATTGATATTTTATTTTTTGTAACTATATAGAATTTTTATAAGTGTAGAGGAAAAAAGATTTCATTCATATATTTCGTAATTTATAAAATCCTATCATTCATATGTGGATTGTGAATTAAAGTTTTTTAAAATTTTATAACTGAATTACTATATTTTACAAAAGTTGTACAAAAATTACTATAGTAATTTTTGTGCAACTTTTGTACAATATAGTAATTCGATTATAAAATTTTAAAAAACTTAAAAATTTATATTTTAACAACTACTGATCCAATTAAGCTCAAATTTTAACTGTATATTAGAGTGTCCAGGATTATGCTAAAGCATAATATGCACATAATTTACCAAATTTTCGCATCGCATATGCTTTGCATAATTTGACAAAAAAAAGCACTCAGATCACGTGGCTGAAATATGATTGGTTGGTTTAAATTTATTCAGAATTTAATTGTAATTTCTGAATTTGGGGGTTATCTAAAGCCAGGTGCGTTCACGTGATAAAAAGCCAATCAAATCGTAAAATTCGATCTTTACGGATCAGCCCGACGAGACAAAAACAAAGAAAAAAAGTGAAAAACGCCAAAAATACAAAAAACAAGTGTCAAAACCTGCCTAAGAGCATTAATAAAAAATGTCGGGAAGACAATTTTACTTATAAGCCAAGCCCTGACTCTAACCCCTTACACTAATTTTAATTAAATAATCAAAAAACATATAAACGCACCTGGCTTTAGCCATCCCCTGAATTTGGGTGACATGTTCCAATGTAGAAAATGAATGAACCTAAATTACGAGCATGGTCAAGGTAAAATTTTCAGTAAGCGTCCGAAAAATTCCTAAGAATAGAAACAATCACATATAGTGTACAATAATAAAAAATCGCATAATCGATCGCATGATTTTAATTTGATTTCGCATCCATCGCATAATCAACCTCAGATCGCACGCATAATTTAACTCATCGCATCGCATAATCCTGGACACCCTACTGTATATTCAGGATATGCATAGCTATGCATTTGCATAGTACAAACTTGTTACACTGCATATCGCTTGTGAAAATGCTTAAAATCCATTTTTTTAAAAAAAATTTGGGTTTAAAAATTCTATGCACCTGCATGGTCATGCACCCCTTAGTTGGCCAATCAAAATCAAGAACGTGCAAAACGTGCTTCATCGTCCACAATCAGCCAATCACAATCGACCTTTAAAAAACTTTATTAATTGGGTTTAACGTAACCCATCACTTTTATTGATTTAAAAAAAAAAAAAAGCGTAACATACAATAAAATCATACTTAAAAAAAAATGGCGTTTTATTGATTAACAAAGAAAAAAAGTGTAATATACAACGAAATCATATTTTTTTTATTTAAAAAAAAAATAATTTATTTAATGCAACGATCACAAATCGTATTACCAAAACAAATCTAGCACTAATACAAAACTAAACTACCCAAACAGCCTGGGTCTGGTACATTCTACCAAAAAAATTAATTAGTAAAAAAAAGAAAATTATTAGTAAAAATAAGGGGGTCTGATATGTGGTGGGCTGTTTATACGGCAGTTTACGGTAATCTATATGAAAAGTGAGCACCAACGAACAGTACAACTCACATGACACCAACGGTCTAATATCAACGACTCCAACGATTAAATTAGCCTAGACAAAGAGAAGTGTTAATTTAATAATCATAGAAAATAAAAAGTACCACTGAATGATTCAAAACAATAAACTTATACTAATTCAACTGACGAATCTAATACTCCAAGAGCGGCGACTCCAGCAACAAAATTGCGCCTGGAAGAGGAATGTATTAATTAAAAAAAATATTCCCA
This sequence comes from Gigaspora rosea, assembly GCA_003550325.1. Classification (NCBI taxonomy): domain Eukaryota; kingdom Fungi; phylum Glomeromycota; class Glomeromycetes; order Diversisporales; family Gigasporaceae; genus Gigaspora; species Gigaspora rosea. Next base: position 41,074 of record QKWP01001670.1, on the reverse strand, counting down.
AAAATGATAAATTTACCTGACTCCAATAATGAAAACAGAACAATAAACTTACACTGAATCCAGTGATGAATCTAATACTCCAAGAGTAGCGACTCTAGCGACAAAATTGCACCTGAAAGAGAAATGTTATTAATTTAAAAAAAAACATAACCAAAAACGATAAATTTACCAATTCCAGTAACGAAAACGATTACGAAACACCAAAGAGAATGAATACTGAAAGGAATAAAAATACACCGAAAAACGAACACACACCGAAGGAACAAACACACACCGAAGGAACAAACACACACCGAAGGAACAAACACACACCGAAAGAACTAACACACACCGAAGGCACTAACATACACCGAAGGGAACGAAACACTGAAGAAAACGAACACACCAAAGGGAACGACAGCGAAATGCAACAGCGACAATGGCACTGAATGTGACTCGTAAAGATGACTAAATCTAAATATAAGAAAGAAAAAAGCACGTTACTTTAGTTCAAACCAAAAAAAAACAAAGAAAAAAAAGAAACGAAAAAAAGAAGTGAAAAAATGAAGAAAAAAAGAAATGGCGAAAAGAAAGGAATAAAAAAAAAGAAAACAAAAAAAAAGAGAAGATAAAAAAAAAAAGAGGGAACGACAATAAAAAAAGTGAAAAAAAGCAAATAAAAAAAAGAGCGAAAAAAGATGAAAAAAAGAAGCGAAAAGAATAATATGCAAAAGCAGCAAAGCGAAAAGCAGCAAAGCGAAAAGCAGCAAAACGAAAGCAGCAAAGCAAAAAGCAGCAAAGCAAAAAGCAACAAAGCAAAAAGCAACAAAGCGAAAAGCAACTCAGCCAAATAGACGTATAAAATAGGCCAAGATTTAAAAATTTACTATATAAAAATGCAACATTTGATAAATTTCTATACAAAATTTTCTTTTTTAGGGATCTGTTAAAGCCAGGTGCTATCACATGACTGATAGCCAATCAAATTGTAAATTTTGATCATTACGGATCAGCCCAACAAGACAAAAACAAAGAAAAAGTGAAAAACACCAAAAATACAAGAAACGAGTAGAGTTCTGCAATTTGATTTGATCTTCAAATATTTGAATCAAATATTTGATCAAATTCAAATTCAAATTTGACTATATTTGATTTGATCAAATTCAAATATAGCCAAATTTGATTTGATTTGACAAATATTTGATTTGATTTGAAAATTACTATTAAAAATTCAAATTCAAATCAAATTCAAATTCAAATATTTGAATCAAATCAAATTCAAATTAGGATCAATTTGATTTGATCAAATTCAAATTGATCCAATATTTGATTTGATTTGAATTTGAGGAATCCTAGAAATAAGTGTCTAAACCTGTCTTGGAGCATTAATAAAAAATGCCAGGAAGGCAATTTTACCTATAAGACATCCTAACCCAAACTCCTAACTAATCCTTACCCTAATTTTAATTAAATAATAAAAAACATATAAAGGTACCTGGCTTTAACGGTCTTCCTTTTTTAGTAACCTCTGAGTTATATCAGAATTCTTCAGGTTCCTAATAAAGTGGAATAGTAGTGGAACTTTTAATTTTTTTTAACTAGAACCTACAAGATACTTATAAAACTATAAATAAATTAAAATAAAAATCAAGCTCAAAAAATAATTATAATAATATAAATTTTTTTAACTATTAATAAACTACTTGGATTTTGCTATTTTCTTTCTTCACAAAAACTTAATTGACTTCCTTATATATATTAACCAAACTTGTAAATATATGGGCATGAGTCAATAGAAATCAAGCAAATTTTTTATAATAAAATTTTTTTGAAACTTTGAACAGAAATAACTTAACAAAAATTTAATAAAATTTGATAAAATTTTTTTAAAATTAATTTCATAAACTTATAGAATTAATTTAAAAAAAATTTATCAAATTTGATCAAGTTTTTGTTAAGTTATTTTGATTTAAACTTTTAAAAAAAAGTTACTAAAAAAAATTTGCTTGATTTCTATTAATGGTAGCCCATATATTTAAGTTTTGCTACTTTTTCTTCAAGTAGCTAAACTTAAAAAAAAAAATAGATTAAAACTAGTTTTAGTTAGTAACTTATCCCTTTTTGTTTAACAATGCACAAAAAAAAAAGTAATTTTAAGTTTCTATTTACCTTTTTTAAAAATGGTTAATAGGAGGAATTAAGTGTGATTAAATAATATAGGCATTTAATACTATCTATTCGTATATTATTTAGTATTAAATTAATAAAAAAAGTTTTTAAAACCCTCAAGACAAGTATAATGTACAATGACATATCTGAGAACCAATCAAATTTACAAAATCATATATCGATCATTTTAGAATACGATTTTTTAATTTGGCAAATCAGTAAACTAAATTTTATTATATGATTTTCATAAATTATACAAATTAACAAATTTATATTTTGAAAATTTTACCTAATATTTTGGTTTTAACACATAATGCTTCTTAAAACAAACTTGTAGCTAAAAATTTTATGAATCAGAAAATATAAAAAATGTAAAAAATAAGCTGTTCTATATAAAGTAATATGCCTTTGAAAGTATGCAATTACTCTGTTTTCTTTGGCTTGATTCTTCTTCAGTTTGCAAATAACTGATATAAAAAGTAGATTATTAGATGCACCAAAGTGAGAGCTTTTACCAAAATGCATTTGTAAAGGGCTAGTGCATTATAAAAGTAATGATAAAGTAATGATAAAAATTAGAAAAAATTATTATTATTATTTTTTTTTTTTGAACTTGACGATCATGTCATGCTTTAATACTTTATTAATGATAATTTTTTAAAAAAAATTTTTTACATCCACTATTTGGTGTTTGAATTGAAAAGTGGCTCACCTGGTTACTATTAAGTACCTAAATACTTGAGCACCTATGTGCGACCTGCCAAGGGTAATTTAGTCTCATGGGTTTGAATCGATCTACCTCAAACCAATCTGCCCCGAATCACCGACCTGACTTACCAGCCCATCATGACTGTCTTCTTTTTTAACCTTCTTCTTCTAGCCTCCTAGGTAGAAGAACTACCAACAAAATAGAAAGAAAAGTAAAAAGGATAAAAAAATAGGGAGTGCTAAACTAACGAAATGAAAAAAACAGAACAAGAAATAAAAGGGAAGAGGATAACTGAAAAAAAATATAAAAACAGAGAAAAAGAGAAAAAGGCCAAAAAAAAAGACAGCTATGATGACACTATTTTTGCCTGTATTAGGCTTTAAAAATTATATAGTGTTGTATAGAAAAAATCTAATCTAACGCTATATTTATTCTAGAAAGAGGAAAAGAAAAAAAAACCGTCTAACATCTAGAAATTTCTACACGTGATCCCTCTGATCTCTATTACACCAGTTATTGTTTATTTGGTAAGCATTAACCCAAATATCCTTGTGGGAGATTCCATTTCGGTAGACGCATCCGAATTTGGAAGAAGTAAAAACTACCAATCTTTTGGAGGGGTACGCCGAATTGCCCACTTTTTGTAAAATTTCGAAACGTCCAAAGCAGTACCAAGAAAAGAGTACCAAAATAAAGGAGTTGTAAGAGTTATGCTGTACAGAATAACATATCTAACCAAAGTATCTACTTCTATTTTCATATCCATAGGCCTTGACAAAGCTCCAAAGTTTCTTTGCTACATCTTTGCTCAATAGCACCAAAGCCCACCAAGGTGCTTCGCTTATAAGTCTACTGTTCTTTTTTATCTCTATTTCAGTCACAGAATATACAGTAAATGGACTTTGTACCTAACAGCAGCTTTGGTAGAGTTTTGTTATATATAAATATGTTAACTGCATAGTTTTCGTAGGTCTGAGTTCTTGGAAAAGTTGGTACGAGGGATCGTTGAAAAGAGTTGGATGACCTATTTATTAATTAGATGTTTTTTTATATAATTTGCTTTTTTTTATTTACTAATATTTATTTATAAAGATTATTTTTCTAGAAACAGGTACTTTAAGAAACTGCACACCTTGGTTCTTTGAATCTTCAATTAATACTGTATTCTTGAATAAAAAGATAAAATAACAAAAACAAATATACTTTGTAAAAATAGTAAAGTAATACTACAAATTTTTTTTGTAATATAATAATTAAATTTCTTTGGATTTGAGCTAATTATTTGTACAAAGCAAGCAATAAAAAAAATAAATAATTCAAATTATATATAATATGCTTATTCCTAGTAATAACAAATTTTTATTTTTATTTAAGGGTAGGGGGTATGTAGATCATTTATCATATGATTTTTGTGGTATTGATTTGAGCAGGTTTTTGTAATTCTAAAAATAGTAAAATTATTAAAATTGGTTGAATATTCATTAGGATTCCGCAATTTGATTTGATTTTCAAATATTTGAATCAAATATTTGATCAAATTCAAATTCAAATTTGACTATATTTGATTTGATCAAATTCAAATATGGCCAAATTTGATTTGATTTGACAAATATTTGATTTTATTTGAAAATTACTATTAAAAATTCAAATTCAAATCAAATTCAAATTCAAATATTTGAATCAAATCAAATTCAAATCAGGGTCAATTTGATTTGATCAAATTCAAATTGATTTAATATTTGATTTGATTTGAATTTGAGGAACCCTAATATTCATCAAGTTATAAAGATTTAAACTTTAGGGATCGAAAGTTGTTTACAAAATCATATGATGATCATAGGATATCGACCAATCAAAATTAATGATTTTGTGTATCTTGGAGAAATTTGAGCCAATTGGGAGAAACTTTATGATATATAGAAGTATAATTTTTTTAAATATATACTATATTAAAATTTTACTATTATAAAGCGTGCGTTTTATTCTATATTATAAAATTTTAGTCAAATTTGGTTGCAACTATAAAAAGTTTTATTAGTAGCACATTTTCAATTTCTATAAATCTCATTGTACTACGAAAATCATATGATAAATGATCTACATACCCTATCCTTAATATTAGAGGTGTAGCTCCTGCTCTAAACTTTATTAATATTTAAGCAAATTGACATATAGCGGTACCTTTTATATATATATATTATATACAAGTATTAAGACTAGGACTTTAGGCTGTGAAACCTTTTATTCATAGCTAAAATTCACTAGAGCCTTCTATATTCCCATTTATATAGTTGACCTGGATTTGTATGTTCCTCTTCAACCAACAATTAGTATCAAATTCACTAGAGCCTTCTATATTCCCATTTATATAGTTGATCTGGATTTGTATGTCCCTCTTCAACCAACAATTAGTATCCACATGTCTGCCACTTTACTCACATTATCTAATATTATTACTTCCAATTTGGTATGTATTGCCAGGTAGGCTCTTTATACTTCCAAATTGGTATATCCAGAAAATTCCTTACTAGCATACTTCTCAGAGGTTCATATCTTAAGCCATGCAGCTACTTCTACTCAATTAAATAAGTATCTCAAGCCTGCATGCTGCCGCAACTAGCTGATTTTCCTGCAACTTGGAAACCCAAAATTTAATATTCCAAATTCAAAAATGTGTAAACAACTGTACTTTCCACTATGGTGATGAGGTCTCTGGGCATGTTTCGCAAATGCTTTTAGTGCCAGATATAGTTGGATAGCATCATGAGGCTAAAGGAAACCCAGTTTACCACTACATGCACTTATACTAGCATATACCTGTATTGGTAGTTCCAGATCCTCTTAGCATTCAAAAACTCTCATATGGGTATGCCCAGAGCTCTGTTGGGTCTTAACACGTACACACCTTCATGTTTCCACTTCTTATTGGCTGATTAGTTTTGTCTGCCCTTGCGAAGTTCACTAAACCCCAGTACCTAGTCAGTCACTCTTTGGATCCTTTTCTTTAGTCATTCCAGACTACCAATTCAGTTGGCCCAGAAGGATTAGTCCACTAGGCTTTAAGTGCCTAAGGTCTCCTTTTCCTTGGTTTATGCTTCTATAACACATGCCCTTTTTCTTTGGTGCGACTTCAGCAGTCAGGTTGGTGGGCCCCTTTGCTATAAGGGCCCTTGCCCGTTCAGTTTTCCCAGTCAGTCACTATTGAGATTCTTTTCTCCAGTACCATCAAAAGTCCAGCTACTTCTCTATTTAGAACTTGCCAAATAGGTTTTAATTGTTCTAGTCTCTTGGATTTGTCTGTATAACTTACACAACTACACCAAAGCTCTCATTCAAGATAGTAGTACCAAGATTACAGGTAATATACCCGACCAATCAATGAACAACTGTTACCATAATACAGACCTATTTTTCAATTCGCCTCTAGTAAAATTTGAACTCTAGATCTGCCGCTTGGAAGGTGATAACCAAATAGCTTCTCTATGTTGCCACATCTTTAACAAATTTTTATTTTATTTTTTTTATTATTATATTTTAGATTAACATTTATTTATATTTTTTCTAAAGAAACAAGACCAATAAAAAAAAGATCTAAAAAACAAAGCAAGTTTACCAAAGAAATACAAGATCTGACTAAAGTTGACAAGCCCATGTACAAGAAGGAATATTCCAAGTCATCAAAATAGAGAAAAAAAATTAATTAGTATAAAGAAAAGAAAATTTAAAACAGAAAACAAACAAAATGAATTATAAGGATCTGGTTATTATAGTAATAATGGATATTCATTTTGTTCAGAAAGTAACAAGCTATATAATATATATTTTTTTTGTTAAGATGAGGTTATATCTTGGTCTTTATTAGGCATAGTTATTATTACAATATCTATAAATATTGCATTGGATTACTACAACTACCAAGTACTAAAATTTAGACTATTTATTTATGACCTAAATCTACTAGAGCAATGTTGTACATGGGACAATTTCGTACAATTTTGAACATTTTTTCAAATTAAAATTACTTAAAATTTTATTAAGATAATCTATTTTAATTTTTTCACTAATGAGTCCAGCATCTAAAACAATATATAATTATATATTTTTTTAAATTACTTTATTGATTAGTTAAATATGGGATATAGGTTTGAACGATTTTGGACAATCTTGGACGTTGGACATTTTACATAGTGTGGACACATCCTAACCTAAATCTAGAAACCCTAAAAACTAATTGTTCAATAGTATATGTACAGTGATTGGCTAGATTTAGGGTTAGGGTGAGCTGGAATTATGTCTAACCCCACCGGGGGCATTATCATAATAGTGCCCACCAGCATTAAGCTTAATGCTGGCCAATTAGACTTGTGCAATAGTACACAACATTAGCAATGTGTAACCAAAAATTATTTTTGCAAAAACAATGCACTGGGCCCTTGTGTAATACAAGTGCATAAATTCTAAAAATAGAAAATCTTGTGTAACTATAGTGCAAATAGCAAAAATCCATTGCAAATAGCAATTCCCTTTTTTTTTTTTTGTTGTTGTTAAGGTGAGGTCATGCCTCTGGACTTTATTAGATGTATATTGATCATTACACATTACTGCTTACAATCTTTGTACTATCTACTTAAGTACCGAGACTTGGACTATTTATCCACGACTTAAACCTACCAGAGCCTGCCATATTCTCATTTATATAGCTAGCCTGGTTTTGTATATCCCTTCCCAGCTGCTGATTAGTATTCACATGTCCGCCACTTTACCCACATTTCCTATATCGTCACTTCCAATTTGGTATATGTGATTCCAGGTAGGCACTTTGTGCTTCCAAATTGGTACACCCAAGATTCCCTACTAGCGTACTTCTTGGGAGTTTGTATCTCAAGCCATGCAGCTGCCTCTACCACATTGGGTAAGTATCTCAAGCCTGCATGCTGCCGCAACTAACCAATTTTCCTGCGACTTCGGAACCCAGGATTTAGCGTTCTGAATTCAGAAATATGCGAACAACTGTACTCCCTGCTATGGTGATGAGGTATCCAGGCATGTTTCACCACACCTGGCTGACCCGGCCGAGACTTCCAGTACCAAGCATAGTTGAATGGTATCATAAAGCAGTCGACTGACCCGACTTTCACACCACTACATGCACTTGTACCAGCTATACCCGTATTGGTGGTCCCAAATCCTCTTAACGTCAATTCTCTTTTTTTTTTTTTTAAACATGAATATATATATTGTGTCCCAGATAAGAATCCGCCCGATTCGGAATCCGGCCATCCTGATTCAGAATCAGGACAGCCGAATTTAGAATTCTTATACGGGATGTCCGGCTTAATAATTAGTAAGGTTAGGGTTAGGGTTAAAATATTAGAATAGTTAGCTGAACATCCCGTATAAGAATTCTAAATTCGGCTGTCCTGATTCTGAATCAGGACGGCCGGATTCTGAATCGGGCAGATTCTTATCCGGGATACAACATATATATATATTTTTTTTTTAACACAAATATTTTTTTTAGAGCTGCTGTTGCTAGAGTCGCTAAAGCCGTTGTTAGAACCATTGTTGGAGCTATAGTTGGAGCCTCAGAACTGTCTTGAAATCGCATGGATTTCTCATTACTTTGATGATTCAGTAGTTTTTTCTATTTTTTTCATATTTTCTTCATAGTTTTTATTTTCATTTTTTTGTGGGCTCTTCATCATTGAAACCATAGTTGGAGGCTCAGAACTGTCTTGAAGTTGCATGAATTTCTTGTTACCTTGATGATTCAGTAGGTTTTTTTCCATTAAGTTCTTTTGTATTTTCTTCGTAGTTCTCGTTGTTATTTTTTTCATTTTTTTGTGGGCTCTTTGTCGTTTTCAGTGGATTCGTTCAGGGCTTCTCGTCGTTTTTTTGTGGGTTCTTCTGGTAAATTCGTCGTTTCTTTGTGTTAATTTTTGTCGTTAGTTTTCTGCAAGTTCTTTTAGTAAATTCATTGTTTTTAGTGAGTAGGTACACCTTTTTAGTAGGGGTTTCTTTGTCATTTTGGTAGGTTCTTTTGTGAATTCTTCGTCGTTTCTTCCAGTAGGTTTTTTTTGAATTGTTTTTTTATTCGTTCTAATGTGTCTCTGTCTTAGTAGGTCTTCATATTATTCTTCAGTTTGCCATCTTCATTGCTTTATTCTTTGCAAGTGCTGTTCTTGTTTTTGTTCTTGTCCATTTTCTTGCTATTCCTGTTTGTTTTCTTGTTTTTCTCGTTCCGTTTTCTTTCTTGTTTTTCTCATTCTGTTTTCTTGTCGTGCCTATTCTTTTAGTTCTAAAAAAAACAATAGATTTAAATAAATTAATAAAAAAAACGATTAAATTAAATTAAAAAAACCTCCAATAAATTAAATAAATTAAAAAAAACTCTTGATAAGTTAAATTAAATAAAAAAAATGATAATTAATAAATTATTAAAAAAAAAAATTAATTAACAAAAAAAAATAATTTAGAGCTTTGGAACCGGTTTATTTTAATATATTAAACCTGCTTTAACGCTCTTTTTTTAATAAATTTTTTATAAGTGTATGTGATCAACCAATCAAATTTGATCACATGCATCACATGCTCGTGTCAAGCATGTGATGCACGTGATCAAATTTGATTGGTCGATTACAGGGTCGCCATAAAATAATGCCCATATATATATATATATAATTTTATAATTTTATTTTATTTTTTAATAATTTATTTGCAATTTTATTGGCTAATTTAAGTAAGATATTATAATTTTTTAAAATTGAGATATATTTAATATTGGACATTTTTAACCTGCGCTACTAGTTAACCTTAACCAGATGGTTATAAATAACTATACACGTTACACAATATAAATTTATAATGTAAGGGTTATAACTACGATTATCAAACGATTTGAGTCCATATTTACTAACCTTTACTATTTGATAACGAACAAATACTATCACACAATATTAATTATGGTTTTAACCATTTTATTGGCTACACGCAACCAAACACAACTATACATCACTTTATTATATTTGACATAATTTGTGTTGCTTCGCTAACACTCAGCAACATATACAGGGTTCGCTTCGCTCACCCTATAGTCACTTCGCTACGGCTGTCGCCTCCGCTTCGCTTCTTTTTTCTAAACACTCAATTTCAAACTAATCTTAATTCCTAACCCTAACCCTAAACATTAATTATCTAATACTAAAACCCAACTACAACATTACAAAAGCCAAAAATCTAGAACGAAAAACATAACACGACGTAACCACAGTGCGAAACAAAAACCAAATACAACATGAAGAAAATAGTGGACGATGAAAGTATTCTATGAGCCAGAGAATCAAACGACGGCGACCATTAAACTATAACACCGACAATCGACAACTACACTAGAAAGCGATATTAGTATACAACAGCACCAAAATAAACAAAGCTAATAAACGTGAACACGACCCACCACTGAAATACCAGCAAGCAACAACATTGACACCAGTAATGACGACTACACTAAAAAACAAGATTAGTATACAACAACACCAAAATAAGCAAAATTAATAACCGCAAACATGACCCACCATCGAAATTCTAGCAAACAATAACACTGGCACTAGTAGCGACAACCAAAAGCACCAACAACAGAAACACTGACGGCATGATCAAAGAGCACCGATAATGGCAACAACGATCAGAAAGCACCAGTAACGGCAACACCAACGACACTAATGCTACAAAAAGAAGGCCTAATTAGTACTGTAGCAAAAAAAAA
>QKWP01001670.1:15924-28077 GCA_003550325.1 Gigaspora rosea | reverse complement strand
GTAAACACATTTGTCTAAATCATTATATTATTGATTTGTTTTATTTATATTATATTTAATATTATAAAATATATTATAATATAATATATTTATATAATATAAATATTTATATTATACTATAAATATGAAATTTATTTAGTTTAATAATGTTTTAAAAATGTTTTTATTAATATTACTAAAACAGTTTTAATATATATCATTTATATTATTATTATTAACTTATAACTAGTAATTATTATGTTTTTTAAAATATAATAAAAACATAATAGATATATAATCATAATATTTTTAATTTTTTTATAGTTTTAGTAAAGTTAACATTTTAAAAAAAGGATAGTACCAAACTAGAGAAGTTGATCTAATTTATTTAAACCAATTACTCAATCTAGATAGTAAAAAAATGATCATATGGCAGCAGTACAAAGGCTACCAGGAACTTTCAAGTAAAGACAAAAAGGCAAAATAGTTTTAAGATATAGAAGCAAGGGTCTTAAAATTGTTGAATAGTAGAGAGGTTAAGGATTATCTTAAAACAAACAGCAATAATCTGCAAGTACTGAAAGTAGAGTAGAAGAATGTCTCAAAAAACAAGAGAAGGAAGAAGTATATAGTATATAGTTTTCAAAGAAAAGAAAGTAAGAAAGATAATAAAAATGAAAAAATGAAAACTCTAGTAGAGCACTAGCAGACACAGAGTATAAATGAAGAGATAGCAATTAAGATTAGTGTGTGCGAAAGATGTGCAAAAATAGATGATAGAATAGTAAAAGAATATGGACAATGTCAATAGTGGATTAGAACAAGTAAGGAAATAAGAGCAATATCAGAAACAATTGTAGAGAAGAAAGAAAACAATATAAAAACATCAATAGACCAACTAGAGGAAAAAATAAAAACAAAAAAATTGAAAATTGATGAAAGAGAGTTCAAAAGCCCTAAAATAATAGCTAAGCTAGAAGTAGAGATTATCAAAAGACAGAAAATAAGGAAAAATATTAAAGAGAAAATAATACAAGTGCTAGAAAGGAACAAAACAAGAGACAAAAAGAAGTATGTAATATATACAAATGGTGCGGTAGAAGTAAAGCCCAAAGAAGAAATATCACAAAGAAATATAGATCTTGGATAGGTTCAAACAAACAAAACACAAGACTGGTAAGAAGAAGTAGCTCTGGGTTAGAAGAATGGCCAAGTTCAACTCTAGCAGAGTTAGCAGTAGGCTTCCACATGGGCCGGGTAGGGCTGGGTAGTACTAATACTCTAGCTTTACCCATCTACATAAGGGCTCATTTTTCAAGCCCTTACCCTTGTCTTAGGGCTCAAAATATGATACCCTACCCGGCCCATAGATGCTTTAGGGCTCAAAATATGATATTCAGCCCATAGAACCCAGGGTACCTGTGGGCTTAGATACTAATATACGCATATATATTAAAATTTATTAATACTACTAATAAATGTATAGTAAATACTATATATCGATATATTGTAGATTAAATTCAATAACTCATCATGTATTACTACCAAAATTAATTAAAACTAATATCGATATATCACAAACTTTTTATGTTACTATATATAAAAATAATTTCAATCATATACAGTTTGCAAAATTATAAAATTATGTGATTAAAAAAAAATGGAAATTGATGATAACTGATATATATTGGTAGCATATAGGTTGCATATAGGTAAGATAACGGGAGGTAGATCAATATCGGTAACATAACATCAGAAAAATATAAACATTAATAATTTGTAGTGATCTTTAAATTTATCAAATAAGTGCAAAATCTTGTTTAAAAAATTGCAAAGATCTTCAAAATTTAGATTTTTGCAGTTCTTCGCAGATTTTTTGCCAAAAATCTGTGCAAATATTTAAAAAGTATAATCTTTGCAGATTATAATAGGCGCTACCTATTATAATCTGCGATATTCTTTAAAATTATAATTTCAATACTTACCGAACACAAGAAAATCAATAAACAAAACAAACCAAAAATAAATAAATAAATAAATAAAGTAAAAAAACATGGTTTTTTATTCACTTTTTTTTTTTTGTATTATTTTTTTTATTCTGATTTTTTTATTAAAATTCGAAATAACACGATAGTGCACGATGGTGGGAATAAAAGTAAATTTCTGGTTATAAGGAATAACTAGAATTTACTTTTTATTTCCAATGTACTTATAATTTTAAACGGTGTTTATTTTAATTTTTTTCATTGTGTTTTTTTTTTTTTATATTAATGGGTATCCGTAAGCTCTTTGTACTAAATTTAGTAAAATTTAAAAAAATTATTTTACAACAATAAAAAATAATTTTTACTTAAAACTTTGCTAAAATATACTTTAATACTAATATTTTTTCATTCAAAATTTTAGTATAAGTTATATATAAAAATTTTGTATAAATTAACTTTAACCAAAACTTATATTTTGCCAAATTTGCTGTACTAAAGTTAGTACAGTAGAAAAAAATAATTAAAAATACAAATTTATAATATAATAATAAAAATAATAAAAATANAAACTAATAGTAAATTTATAGTAAATTCAATTTAAGAGAGTAAAAATAAATTAATATTAAAAAATTTTACTAAGCCAATATAGATTAAATTTTAACCAGTTATAAAGCTAGCTTTTCTGATTATAGTAAAAATAAATTTATTAAAATTAACTAAAAATTTTATAAAAATTTATAGATTTTAGTTTTTATAATTATATATTTTTTTAAATCTATATATATATATATATATGTATATATTTATGAACTAAATATAAAAATCTTTGTAACTCAGTTAGTTTTTGGTCAAATTTAATGATTTTATTATCATTAGAATCAGAAAAACTAGCTCTACAAACTTAAAAACAATTTATAGCTATTATATCAATAAAATATTTTGATAATTATAAATTAGTTTAAAACTTTAAAAATTAATTAAATTTTTTAATAAAAATTTTTAGTTTAAAAATTTAATTTTATTATAAATTATTATAAAATATTAAAAATATTTTACAAAAAAAATTAATTTATGTATATTAAATATTTTATATATGTATATTTTTTTTTTTCGGCAGTCATGCCATCATTTTTATTAGGAATTATACTCGAAAAAAATATGTTTTACATAATTAAAAGTTTTACTTTCCTATACTACAAATGACGACTCACCCGGTTGCTCTATGAGCACCTATGTGCGACCTGCTATAGTAGAATTTTACCTCGCATTATGGCTTTTGCATAAAGTCCATAATGTATTCTTGGATGGTTTCTACAGCCAGTCAGAACTGCCTTCCTCAGTTTCTCCACCACTCCTCTTGCCGTCCATTCAGGATCCAGCATGTAACCACCTCTTTGCTTATATCAAAAATTCTATCCCAATCATTTTCTGCTTTCTCTATATTTTCTTCTTTTCTTCTTACTGTATCTTTTTTCCTTCATTTTCGCTTTTGCTTTTTTCCACTTTCTTTCGTCGTACTTGTGTTCAAACAAAGGCCTTGCTCTTTCTCCCAATTCTTTACCTTTTCGCACCTTACTTTTCAAACTTTATCATGCACCAATTCTATCCAATATTTCCAGTAGTATACAAAAAACTTTCTCGCTGTTCTCTCTAACGAAAAAAGCTGTCTTAGATTTGACCAATCTTCTATTGTAACTAGTCCTCGGATCAGTCTTTCTCTTCTTTTTTGTTCTTCTGTAATACCGCCTTTCCGATGTTCTTGCAAGAACTTGGGTACTATGAAGTTATCATCAATTTTCTTTTCCAATTCTTGATATGCCTTCTCAGCTGCTAGCTCTTCGATTTCTCTCATGTGATTTAGCACTGCCTCACACCTAACCAGGTGTTCAACAGTCTTTTTTTCTTTATTGCATCTTATACACTTCGCTTCTTTATATATATCAGGCTTCTTTTGTTGCAAGTTTTCCAGGACTGGAAGCTGCTTGCTAATACATCTTAACTAAAAAGCTAACAAGTATTCGAACGAGTCGTGTGATCCTTAAACTTCGTTCCACTTTTCATCATTTCACGGAAAATAGGCCAATACTGCTTATTTTTTCATTCCTGATGTGTCTTGTTTTTGGAACCCCGAATAAATGTCCATTCTGCCTTAATCATTACATTTGTTAACATTTTTATAAAAGAGCAAAGTGGTTTTTCAATAGCTATACCATTCCATCCTACTTTATAGCTGTGCTCTGGGATACTCATACTCGACATCACAAGTGCATGTGCACTTACTAACCCTTCTTGGCTTCGTAATCGGCAAGTATATTTAGGCTGTCTTCAGAGTGCCCCTTTGTCTTAACTAGTCTCAACCGTAGATCTTTTGTTTGAACTACTTCTACTAAAGTTGCTACTAGGCCTCGGTTTTTTATCTTTAGCCACTCTCTTGCTGTTTTTTTATTTAGGCCTTTTTCTATTGCCATAATTGCACCCTTACTGTCTGTGCCAATTTTTACTTTCTTTCCTTTTGGCACCACTAGTAATGCTACAAGTATAGCAACCAACTCTGCTCTCGTAGATGAGAACCACTGCCTTGCTGCTAGTGCGAACTGTCTTATTACCTGTCCTTCTTCATCTACTTGAACTATACCACATCCCATCATCTTGGAGCCAGTACTCTGTTCTTCCCCTAGTGAGCCATCCGTATAAAAAGTAAAACTCTCATTTTCTAATTCTATATTTTCTATTAAGTATTTAACTAATCTATTTCTATAATATTCATCACTAACTATTAATTCTATTAAATGATTTTCCCAGCTTTTAACCGCAATTTCACAATACTCATGTTTTTTAATTCTTTTTACTTCTCTATTCTCTACTATATCTCTTTTTTCTAATTTCCATCTAACTACCTCTAAACATTCTAGCTTATTTGCATTAACTTTGCCTTTGCCTATAATATTCGTCACATCCCCTAATGCTTTACATGGTATATGTAGCCTTTCGCTACTGCCCTCTAATTGTTCGCTTCTATAGTTACCATTTTCATCTGGTACCTTACACAAATCTGATACTTCAACCTCTGCCCAAACTTTTCCTTTCTTGTGAATTTTACCCAACCTTGTTTCTTTATTTTCTTTCGAAGACCAAACTACCCACTCTTTTTCCTGCTGGTCTGTACCAAGTTTACTTGCATTTCTAACTAGTATATTTGGGTTATTCTCTTCAATTTTATATTCATTCCACACCTTTCTTGACTCTGAGTCTTCAATTAGCTTTTCTTCTAAGATTTTGAACCATTTAGCTTTTCTTCCACGGAGCTCTATATTCTTCACTACTTTTAGTTGCTGCCATGGCATCATTGTTTCACCATCATATAGCAGGAGTTGTGATGTAATCCAAATTCCATACTTTCTCACGCTAGCTTGCTCATATCTTACTCCTTCACTGCTTAATATCGTGTTTATATTTTTGCAGTTCTTCGGACACATCAGATTAATTTTCCAACTTTGTGTAACAAGATCATTCTCAAACTCGAAACCTAATCTTACTGCCTGTTGTAGTATTTGCAACCCAAGATTCTTTGTTTTTATGTTCTCTTTTAGTAACAAGTTTTTGTTTGTTATAATAGGATCTATTTCTCCTAACTGTAACTGTCCTTGCTTTAATCGCATTATAGTAGTTTCTCCTAAAAGACCCCTTGTATTCATCCTTATTACTAGCTCCGATATATGATGTTCAACTGATCTTTGCCACAGACTTTTGAAATTAACCAAGTCTGGATGCTTCGGTATTATATTAGCAGCTGTGGAAGATAGCTCTAACTTCCATTTAACTAGTTGCAAAACTGGTTGATGAATCCTGTTACATTGAGCCAAACTTAGACATGATATCATTAATCTATATTCTAACAATGGAATGATCACCATATTGTTGATATAGATTATCTGACTTATCGATACTTTCTTGTACTTTAATATTCCTGCTATTCGTTTTACTTCATTTTTCACTTTTGCTATGTCTGCTCTTTCTTGATTTTTAGTTGATACTCATACTCCTAGAAACCTGGTCTTTTTTTTTGGATCTTTTGCATATAGCTTTTCTCTACTTTTTCCTATTTTTACCACCTCTTCCTTCCTCTTTTCCTTTGTGCGATCTCTATTAAACACTACCAATTCTGTCTTATTCGTATTAATTTCTATATCATTAATATCATAGAATTCGCTAGCTATATTAACTATTGCTTGTATCTTTTCTTGTTCATCTGATACAAATGTTGTATCATCTGCAAAAGCGAGTATCCTTATTTCAATTTTCTCTTCTTTGAACTTATTTTGGCTTGCATCCTCTGGCCATTTTAATGACATAGTATATCCTAACTTTGCTTCTTGTATCCAACAAAGCAATGGATCATAGAATACCCGCCATAAAAGAGGCGATATGACCTCTCCCTGGTCAATACCATCTCCAGCAACAAATGAATTAGTTATTCCTACGTCTGTTATTACTCTTATCTGTCTATCTTTATATAGATCCAATAACAAATAGGTTAACTCTTTTGGAAACTTTATTCTTTTCATTAACAACTCCAAAGCTGTCATACTAACAGAATCAAAAGCTTTTTTCATATCCTGGAACAGGACCCAAAGCTCTTTTTGCTTCTCTTTTGCCTCTTTTATGACATTATTGAGTACATAAATTGGGGTTGACGTGCTTTCTTCTGAGAGGCCTGCAAAATTATTTCCACGTAGGATACACTTTTCTTTAATTACTTTGTCTAGTCTTTGTTGCAAGATCCTTGTAAATACTTTTCGGAATGTTTCTAATAATAAAATGGGCCTCGTTTTGCTTAGGTTGCACTTCCAATCTGCTCCCTTGGGTATTAAATACAACTGACCAAGTTTCCATTTTTTTGGTAATTTGCCTACCCTTAATATCTTGTTCAAGAATTTTACAAATCTTTGGACTACACTAAGGCTAACTTTTTTAAAGAGTATGTATCCAATATTCGAAATTCCTGGAGCAGTATCATTTTGTGTTTTTCCTACTGCTATGAACCATTCTTCAACCTTAATTTCCTTCATAATATCCTCATACCACCTTTCATCTATCCAACTCTTTGGCTTATACTCCTCTTGCCACACTTCATACAAATTATTAAAACTATGTCACCTTCTCCCAAATTGTTCTTCAAAGTGCTTTGTTACTTGCTTTTTAATGTCTTCATGTTCCGTTACTAACTTTGAGTTCTGTATACTAGAATCTTCATTCATTAGAACTCTGTCTATTGTGATCTTGTTAAATGGCTTCTCTAATATACTCNAATAAACAATATACAAAATAATTCAAGTTACAAAAAAAACAACCAAAAATTTTTATTATAGAAAGAAATATAAAAAAACTTCAAGTTAAAAAAATAAATTATGAAATAAATTTTGCTATTGTTCTTGCTCTTGTACGTCTGTTTTTTTGTCTTCTTGTTGGAGTTTTTGGAGTTCTTGGGGCTTTTACATTAGCACCTTTTGGTTTGTGCACATTTTCATAACTTAGGGCACCACTTGCAGAAATTTTTTGTATGAAGATCCCTCCTGGATATCTTTTGGTGATGTCACCATTTTTGTTTAAGATTTGTTGAAACATTCCATTGTGAAAATTATATATGTATAGTCTGGGTAATAGATTTACACCTGTTAAAACTTGTTCATTTGCAGCCAATAATGCTCTTATGACTGAAAAGATAAGGAAAAAATCTTCATTTTTCTTTGTCATTGATTATCAAACTTAATCTTTATTTATAGAAAAACAATTGGTTCTTGATGATCTGCAAAACTTGTAGATCTTTGAGTACCAATCAAATTTAATCATCTTGATTTAGAAATATTATTATAAATAAGAGATAAATCAGACTTTATTTACACGAATCAACAATTAAATAATTAAGAACTACTCGATTGGTATAATGTTCATAGTTCTTTTTTTACAATTTTAATTTAAACAAAATCAATGCAATGTATAATACATATCTTTGAAAAATACTGATTTTTAGAACCCTTGTGATAATAATCTTAGATAAGAAAAAGAAAAATATTTTGCATAATATATATCTTTAAGATATCTTTGAACTATGGTACATTTCTTTTAATACAAATTGAACATTAAAATGAATTGATGGTAGATAATTTGTTTTTAGTTTTCTTCTACCTACCATTAATTAAAAATAATATAAAAATATTTAAATATTTATTCGTGAACGATTAAAATCAATGTTCACATATGCTATAGAAACTAGTTTAAAATAGAAGTAATAGATAGATAATTTGGTTTTAATTTTGAGTTTGGTTTTGGTCCGCGTTTTTTTGATGGCTTAGTTCTTTTACATTCTTTGTGGTATTTTATGCATTGTTTGCATGGATCACCATTATCACATTTAAGTTTTTTAAACCGGCAGTATTCACAAGCAATTGTAATACGTTCAATATTTTTTTCATTATGATATGATTTTTTTGAAGCCAATAAAATTCCAAGTGTTTAAATAGATGTTCTGGATAAACCATAAATGGAAAAACCTTATGATGCACAATTAGTAATTCCAAATAAATATTTACAAAACAATACTATATGTGGCTTAATTATTGATCATGTTGATAACAAATTTTCTTGGTATAAGATTCTCAGAAAAATTCTGTTAATCTTACAAATTTTTCGTTCTTAATACATGTTTTTTACATTGATCTACATAATCCTTCTTATTGAATTAACCATGTTTTATACTCTTTCAGGCACATTATTTAGAACATTATCTGGCAGAATTCTAGCCAATTAGCAGGAGGAGTTTGAACATCTTCCTGATTCACAATCAGAAAGTATTTCTTTTGTTACTGCGAGAAGTAGTTATATTCCTTTTGATAATCCTCCCACATATCAATAGGCATTACTTCACTAAGGTATTTATTAACCATCAAATTCCTTTAATTCAATTAATCAATTTTGATTTAATTAAATACAATTAAACTAAAAATGTCTGCTGAAAATACTCAAACTACCTGTTAAGAATTCCAACAACAAGAAGTTCAACAAGAAGTAGTTCATCAAGATGGAGTTGAATTTCTCTATCAAACTTTTATTAATTATGAAGAAAGAATTAGAAGTTTGGAAGGTTCAATTCAAACTTCAAACAATCAAATTAGAAGTTTGGAAAATTCAGTACAAACTTCAAATAATCAAATTACAAGTTTGAAAAATTTAAATCAAACTTTAAATAATAATATTAAAGAGTTAAAAGAAACTATCAGTAAGTAAAATTTTAATTTAANTTTGGCATAGCCTTTTTAAAATGCACATCCGTTTTTCTAACTTTTATATATGGTATATTCTTATTGGCGGCCTGCACTATTGCTTCACTAATTTCATCCCATTCAGCATTAACTGCTTCTTCCAACTGATTTTCTGTTACCCTTTCTTTTTTCTCATCTTTTTTCAGTTTGTGATCCAAACAACTTTTATAATCTTCCCAATTCTCCCTTGTGGCTTTATAATACAGAAAAATTTTTCTTGTATAGCAAAGCTTATTGTCTTTCCTTACTTTGCTATATGACAAGATTCTATTAGTTTCAAGTGTACACCATACTAGACTATGGTCACTTTCTGTTACTTCATCTATATCTTCAATTTTACTATTCTGTATCAATGCTCCTAAGTCCTCATCTACCCAGATAAAATCAATTCTTGATGCTGAGTCTCCTTTTTTCCACGTAAAAGCTTTTTTGTCTGGATTAATATATCTAAACGTATCTACAAAACCTATATTTTTCAGCCATGTTAGACAACTCTTTCCTGGTCCCTGTACTTTTCGCTCAGCATTGTTGGTATCTAAGCTTAATTTTTCTACTGTATTAAAGTCTCCTATTACCATGTTATATGTGTTAATTTTTTTTTCCTTGCAAATTCCTGCTACTAAACTTTTTTGTGTCCTCTTTACAATTTCTTTATCAGTTGGAAGGAAATATACTACCCAAATTTGCAATACTACTCTTTTGAACAGAAGAACTACTTGCAACAAATATGGGCTATGCCTTACTACTTTGCTAACGTGCTTTTCCCATTTTTTCTGCATTAATACCCCTACTCTGGATCCTTTTCTTTTTTCCTTATCCTTTGATGCCCAAAAACTTCTATAGCCAGTTTCTTTAATTCTAATCTATTTACCCTCTTTTTCTATCAAATTCGTCTCTATAATCCCAATTATATCCAACCCTTCTTTTTTTCCATATTCTGCCAAATCTATTAACTTTTGCTCATTTAACTTAATCCTATTAATATTGTGCATTCCTATTTTTAGCTGGCTATATTCCTCTTCCTGATTTTCCTCTTCCTTAAACTGCTCTGTTTTTTGTTCATTGTTTGAAGCCATTTTACAACCAGAACCCATTGTAATGGCTTCTTTCTTTTTTATGATGCCCACGGCTACTTTCAGGAGCGTTGAACAAACCTTTGCTCAATTGTTCTAATTTTCTTTTTTAAGCTTTCTAGCATACTTTCTAAGTTATCTTCCTCATCCACCTTTATATTTCGATTCTCAATCTTACTTTTTCCTTTATCTGCTTTCTCTTTTTTCCCATTAACTTTGTCTTCTAATTCCTCTGTTCAGTACTGTTCTCTCTGATATTGCCGGTGAGTATTGTTGTAAAAGACTCTTCTGCTTCTGTCTTCTGACTTCCTCAAGTCCCATTCATCATTCCGTCTTCTTTTTCCATAACGATTATTTGCTATATTTCTGTACTCTTCTCTTTCAATCGATACTCTATTTGCTTTCTGATCTTGATTTAGCATTTCACCTTTTCTATAATCTCGGATCCAAAACAATTGTATATAATAGTAGAAGATATTCATTCTCCTTGCTTTCTCCATATCTTCTTTATGTTCGAAATACAGGTATGCTAAACTTCTTGGATTACCATTTCTATTATTTGGTATAAATACTGATTTAGCCCCATACTTTCTTATTTGCCTTAACAACAATGCTTCTGGCGCTGTTTTGGGTACATTTTTCACTTTTGCTCTATAACAATTTCGTTTAAGTAATCCCTCTCTGTTGCAATTTCCAGCAATAATTTACATTAACTTTCCATCTTCTGTAGCTACAGTCCAACTACTTAAGAGTTCTTGTTTCCTTTTGTCACTTTTTGGTTCAATGCTCAAATATACTGCCTTAGCCTTGCCTTGATTGATCCATGATATAATACTGATTTTACCAAAAAGACTCAAGCATCTTCTAATATGTCTTGCATCAAACTTTACTGGTACGGCCCAGATAGTAAAATAAAGTTTACTTCTTTCTTGTCTTTCTTGTTTACTTATAGCATTCTTCTGCTCTGAGTCTTGATCTTTTTCTAGTTCACTAATGTGATTTTCATTTAACTGTTCTTTCTTGTATAGCTCTTGTGGTACATTATTACTTTCATCTTTAAGCACCAATTTTGACATCTGGGATGCAAGGTGTTCTAAATTTTCTTCTACATCCATCTTTGAATCTTCTCTTACCGCTATTCTATTTTTTTTATTCTTCTCTTCCATTACTATATCATCATTTAGCTCTTTTTCTACTAATCGTGTTACTCCATCCACTGTTATTCTTTCTTCTATTGTCTTCTCTCTAGGTCTTTTTCTCTCATTTTGTATTTCACATTTCCTTATTTTTCCTCTACTTCTTCTATTCCGTAATCTGTGGTACCACACTCTATTTCCAATAATATTACTTTTTTGAGTTCTGCTTTTTCTTTATGCCTAGCTTCCATTTTTGCCTTAGCCGCCTTTTTCACTACTAATTTAATATTTCTTCTTTTATCCAATTCTACTTCCATTTCTACTAGTTCGTTCTTTTCATCTGTAGTCTCTAAATTTCTAGCCTTTTTGCTTTCAATCTATCCATATATTTCTAGTAATTGCCTGATTATATATCCCTTAGATTGTAGTAGAACACAGGCAAATTTGCCTGCGTTTTTGCACTTTTTTAGCTCTGATTTACTTTTTTAAAATACTAAAATAATTAAATAAAACTTTGTACAATTATATTTGAAAATAAGGATTACTTTTTTGCAAAATTAGTTTTTATATTATAAGAAAATAAATTATAGTTACATATAAGCTGAAAATAGATAATTTTAAGAAAAATTTTTTTTAAAAAATTTTATTACAATTTTTCTGC
>QKWP01001670.1:0-15476 GCA_003550325.1 Gigaspora rosea | reverse complement strand
AAATAATTGATACAACTTTTTTCGTTAAACAAAATAGAATTCAATTCAAAGAGAGTGATCATAGGTTTTTCCGTTCGTTTCAAAAATTTAAGGTGATCATGTTGATCAGTGATATTTATATAAATATATCTTTATTTTTTGCTAATAAAAATATTTCAATATTTATTTCTTTCTTTTAAAAATGAACACACAAATTGAAATTCCTAAAGTTCAAAAACGAAAATTCACTGAGCAATATAACTTTTCAAAGAAAAAATTAAAAACATCTATTGAATCTAAAATGATCAAAAGAGCTAATGAAGTTAAAAATATCCATTTTTTAACTTTGGTTTTAAATTGCTTTGATGATCCTTTTATTTTTCTTTTTGTTTCTTTGGTTTGTAAACTTTGGAAACAAATAGTTGAAACTCATGATTTTTGGGAATCTTTTTGTGACCAACTTGGAATTAATGGTCCAAATCCCCGTGTACGCAAATACAAAACCTATTATTCTATCTACTTAAAAAATCTTAATCGTTTATGTACCTCTTGTAGAAAAAATTTTGGTGAAAGACAAATATCAATTAAAAAAATCAATTTTAAATTAGATGTTCTTAATAATTATTTTATTGATCGTATGAATTTTTATAAACCAACACCAATTTTCAAACAAGAGCAAACTATAAATTTTGTAAATATCTAACTAATACAATTGATCCTTGGATAAGCGAAGATGTTGACTTCAAATTATGTCCAGATTGTACTATTCAGAAAAAAGAATTTTTATTTGATTCGATTAATGAATTAAAAGATTCAATTTATAGAAAAAGAAAGAGTTTAAATATACTGAATTTTTCTATAATGATGTTATTCGAATAGTTCTTTGTAATTTATATAAAATTTTAAATGAAAAAGATCTTTATATAGAAAAATATGGTGGAGTTGTTAAAAATTGGGATTTTCCAAAAAATTTATTATATAATCATGATTTTAGTTATAATAAAAAAGAAGAGGAAAATCTATATGCTGAATTGGAACGTGCTAGTGCAAGAGCATACCATTTAGCAGAGTTAGGTATATTTGGTAATCTTGAAAGCGATAGCGAAACAAATTCTGAAGAAAATGAATCAGAAAGTAAATAATTTGTAATTATTTTTATTATAAATATTTAAATAAAATTTTATTTATTTTTATATATTTATTATATATTGCATATAATACTATAGTTAATTTTGCTGCACTTTATCATTAAATTTAATTTTACTGCGCCACATTTTAAAGTTGAAGCATTAGTCTTTAGTTATTAGTTGGTAAGGCCAAATGGCCGGGCAAGCGTTATCAAATAATGTTACAATAATAATTATTAATTGATATCATATCAGATATATATCGATATATATCGATTAATATCGATATATATCGATATATATCGATTAATATCGATATATATCGATTATTATTATTATCGATAGTAATCGGCAGGGGGGTATGGGTATTGATATATATCTACCGGTTAGTAATCGATATATATCTATATATAAAATTTGCTGATGATATACAATTACACTTAGTTATACTAACTCTAACCTTAACTGTCATACTAAACTATCCCTAACTAACTAATACTACTGTAAAATACAAACCTGTGTACCCTGGGTCTCAATTTAGATACCGGGTGCCTCTATATGGGGTACACTGTATTAAGACTTTCCAATGGTCTCTGTAGCACCATAGCCAATTGTTGACAACTCATATTGTTTTTAATTTCTTGTTTGTTGTGTCTAATGCAAGACCTTGGTGCACATGCCCATTTTCTCTGCAATGTTGTCATCTGATTTCATCTGTATGGTAACGCTAGCATTCCCCTCCTGTTTTTCTTGTTCTGTGTCCAGTATTGCTGTATCAAGGTTTTCTATTTGGGTAATGTCCTCTTTAATACTTTTTTCCTCTACTGGCTCTAGGTTTGTTTTATGTGTACTCTGTTGTGTTTCTATATACTGTACTTCTGGCATGTATTCATCAACTTCTGTGGGTGTTTCCCTAATAAGAGCATGCTCCTTGTGCCGTTTGTCTATTGCACTTCCTACTTCAACAGCTGACTCCCTCTGTTACATTTGTATTCCTGATATGACCTGAATGCAAATAAGAATTTTAGTTGAATGAATTGAGTAATGTTATCATCGATAAATAATTTACCTGAGTAGTGTGTATAAAATTTTGGTTGGAAAAAGGATGCGAATTATGAAGATAATATGGAGCCTGGTAGAGTTGTTGAGCAAACCACAATCCATTATTATTTGTCCAGCTGAATCACCACTCTCAGCTGAATTCAAACACAATCTGAGGTTATTTTGTTCACAAGAATTAATATCTCTCACAGAATTCAAATACAACCAAGTATTTTCATCAAATTTCAAATGCGACCTATATTTACTGCCTTTAGCAGATTCCAAATACTTAAATTCAATCATTTCATTCATATATCTTAATCTATTTCATAATTTAGAAACATAGCGCTTAGAAAATACACAAAGATCAAAATTCGTAACAGTCTTAAATTAGAAAGACTAAATAGTAATGCTTAAAATATAATATAGACTTAAAAAGTCGTAACAGCCTTACTGTATATTCATATAGAAGGTAGCTTTTGAACCTATTATTAATGATGCTGCCCGAAACTCTTTTGCCCCAAAAACTGAAACTGAAACTAGTTTTAAATAACCGAAACTAATTTCAAAAACTCCGAAACTATGTAAAAACCCGAAACTAAACTAAACTCCCGAAACTATTAGCAAGTATCGGCATGATTTAGTAGTGCCGGTGTTACGATCAGTTGGGAGGGCTTGATGAAATTGTGCCAGTTTAGTTCGATCGTGAACAAAAGTAATGGTTTAAACAATAAACTAACACACATTTATATAAATCAATACATCAGATTATTATAATAATACTAAAATACTATCTACAATCATTAACTACTTCCCTATTCTTTAAGCTGAAACTAAACCTTTATATACTTTAAATTCGTATGGGAGATTTAATCAGTCGTTTGGAGATTTGATCACCCAACTATGCCACCAACTATGCCAAATAAGAAATATATAGCGAGATACTAATAAAAAATTCAAAATTGGGCATAACATCGGACATTTTTGGACATTGTCCAGAATTATGTCCGAGTAAATTGACATCGTCCGTGAAATAATTGTCGGCCACGGACATACGGATATTTTTGGTGTTCAAGATTAGGTACGTACGTATTTATTTCGCATGACAAAATGTCGATATCATTATTACAGTATTTTAAATTTTATTTATTTATCACATCGCATAAATTCAAAACGTCGTTACAAATATTTGCCATACTAACCAAACCATTTCCCTAACCACTAGCTATGCCTTAGTTTCAACTTACCCACTAATCCTAAACTGCGTTATAAAAAAAACATCATATTTGTCAAAAAATAGAAACATGTCAAAGAAGTCCATATTTTGATCCAACATCGCATTGCCGCCTAGATCAAAGAAATTCACCATCAACCGCACTATTTAAGAAATTGAAACCTTTATCAATCACCAAAGAAAACATACAAACCATAAACAAGACTTAAATGCCAACAAAAAAACGACTATAGCAAACAAAACAACTACCTGCGAAATGACGAGAACAAAGATGACCGCAACAACCTATAAAACAGTAGAATCAAAGACAAACCACCTGTGATACAGTGGCACTAAAAATCTTACTCACAGCGACAAAGACAGTAAGCTACCAGCAAGAACGAGACAGCGACACGAGAATACTAACACCACAATTAACTAAAATGATGGCACCGACAAACGACAATATCGATGACGACACCAACGAAAGGATGGCACCAAGAAAGGCACCAACAAACGACGACGACACAACGAAAAAAGGGCACTACCAGATAAAACGACAGAAAAAAATGACTAGATTAGTAAAATTCTAAAAAAAAAAAAAGGGAAATTACTTATCTTGTTAATCTGTGTAACTGGGAATTCCATCCCGCTGGGTCCGAGTGACAAACCGTTATCTTTTTTTTTTTTTTTTCTTTAATTACTTTTAAACTTTTCTTTTTATTTTAATTATTTTTAATCGGTTTTTTTTTATTTTAATTATTTTTAACTGTTATTTTTATTTTATTTTATTTTATTTTTATTTTTAATATACTTTATTTTTCTTTTTTATTTTAAACGGGGGTTTTTTTATTAACATTTTTTTTTATTTTACGTGTTTCTTTTTTTTATTTTTTAAACGATCTTTTTTTTTTGTTTTTAATTTATTTATTTATCTTGGATATTTTACAGGTGAAAAAGTGGAGCAGATGTATCTTTTACGGGTAGAAGAGTAGCATGATGGATGTTTTTAATTGAGTAAGGTTCGTGGGATATGCGCATATATGCAATGGCGGGAATAAAAAGTAAATTTTTTATTCCCACNTAACTTATTTTTTTTTTTTACGTGTTTCTTTTTTTTATTTTTTAAACGATCTTTTTTTTTTGTTTTTAATTTATTTATTTATTTATTTATTTTGGATCTTTTATAGGTGAAAAAGTAGAGCAGATGGATCTTTTACAGGTAGAAGAGTAGCACGATGGATGTTTTTAGTTCGCAGGGGTATGCGCATATATGCAATGGCGGGAATAAAAAGTAAATTTTTATTCCCACGACTGCTATTCATTTAAGAACATGAGACAAAATGTTGGGATAGAACATGTATATAGTATATCATGTATATTTAATTAGAGTTTATTAGAAGACCAGTTTCAGAGTTTTAGTACAGTTTCGGAGTATTGGTATAGTTTCGGGTCTTTAGGTAAGTTTCGGCCAAGAAGTCATGCCCGAAACTGGTAATACCAGTTTCGGTTTTGGTCAATCCGAAACTATATAGTTTCAGGCAGTATCATTACCTATTATAACAGAATTTAGAATTGGATATGTACATAGAAAATATAACCATAACGCAAAAATCAATATCTTATGTTCATAAAGACATGTAAACAAAAGAATGAAAAAATTCCGTAAAGAAAAAAGATATAGTCATCATATGTAAGATATGTCGTGTAACAGGTAAAGTTACCACCGTTATTCTTTAGTTATCATACTGTCGTCATACGTATGATGATATGTTGTGTAACAGGTAAAGTTACCACCAGGTAAAAGAAGTTATTCTCATAATTTAATTATACAAAATAATAAATCTTCAGTTGTTCAAGTACCAAAATATGTTCAAGTTGAAGATTTTAATGAAGATGATTATACAACTGAAGAAGAAATTGAAGAAGTTATTGAAACTAATCAAGTTTTAATTCAAAACAATAAAGAAAAAAAAATGATAAACGAGTTATTAAAAAACAAAAAATTGCTTCAATTAGTTTAGATACTAAAAACAGTATTATTAATTTAAATATTCAAGATAAAATTAGTTTACGAATTGAAAAAAATTGTACTTTGAAATTTAGTTAATTATTTTTTATTGTTTTTATTTTTTTTTGAATTAAGTATTTTAAATATTGACAAATCTATACTATATGCTAAAAAAATTTGTGTGTAACCTTGGCAATAATAATATCAAAATTTATACAGAATTGCGAGAAAATCATTTTTTGTTAAGAACCCACTTGGGTTAACTTAGTAAAATTTTGAGTTAGAAATCTATATCTTCTTTAACAATCTAAAAAATCTTTGTGTAATGATAACGTTTAGATTACTCTATTTATATTGTGCAACAATAACGTTTAGACTATCAATATAAATAATTATTAAATTGTATTACCTTAATTATTAAATTGTATTACCTTAATTTTTAAATTGTATTATATTGCAATATAATTGGGCAATATGAATTTATAAGTTTTATACTTTTATGTTACACTAGCAAGGTTATATGATTTGTATAACACAAATATGCATATAAGCAGTGATGTCATGTCCAATAAATTTAGTGGTCTGATTGGACTTGGACATTGAAAATTTATAATGTCCAATGCCTATTTAATGATTGGATTTGATTTGTAAAAGTGGTTATATTAAAAATTTAATTTGGTCCAAAAAAATATTGTAGTTAATTATTGGATTAAAGTCTGATTTAAGGTGTATTTTTACGTCCAATTTTATCCAATGTACAACACTGCATATAAGTTATACAAAAGCTTATTGTACTGCTTTCGCAAAAATAATTTTTGGTTACACGCCACTAATGTTGTGTAACATTACTCAAATCCTGATTTGACCACTTTTTAAATTTAACCCAAGTTGGGTTTATTTGAACCAGATCAGGTTTATTTAAACCAAAATTAGATTTATTTGAACCTAATTGTATTTATTTGAACCAAAATATAGATTATTTGAACCAGATCAGGTTTATTTGAACCAAAATTAGCTTATATGATCCAAAAATAAGATTTAAACCAAAAATAAGTTTATTTGAACCAAAAGAGAGTTTATTTGAACCAAGGGTAGGCTTATTTAGAACCCCAAAATATCTACAAAAGGGTAAGGTTTTACAAAAATTACTAAATATAGAAAGATCTGCAAGAAATAAGGCAAAAATAAGCAAACTAATTACTATAAAAGAAAATAATTTGCACAAAAAAGACCAAAAATAAGCAAACTAAAACCCTACTCCTCTCTATATATTTCGGGGTCCTGATTATTTAAACCAAGCCCGGGTTTATATAAACCAAGCTTAAATTTATTTAAACCAAGCCTGGGTTTATTAGAACCAAAAGAAAATTTATTGAACCAAGCTCGGGTTTATTCAAACCAAGCCCAGATTTATTTAATATTATTTAAAAAAAAGCATATTATTAATTTAATCTTTAAAAATAGTTTTCCTGTGCATTATTGCACGGGTTTACAGCTAGTTATATCTAAATATTTTAAGTATCTTTTGCAAAAAACTAAGTATATTTTGCAAAAATCTGAGTACTTCGAATATCATCCAATCATATCTAATTATTTTGAGTATCTTTTGCAAAAACTGAGTATGTTTTGCAAAAATCTGAGTACTTTAAATATCGACCAATTACATCTAATTATTTTGAGCACCTTTTGCAAAAAACTGAGTAGATTTTGCAAAAATTTGAGTACTTTGAATATCGACCAATTACATCTAATTATTTTGAGTATCTTTTGCAAAAAACTGAGTATGTTTTGCAAAAATCTGAGTACTTTGAATATTATTCAATCACGTTTAATTATTTTGAGTACCTTTTGCAAAAAACTGAGTACTTTTTGCAAAAATTTAAATATTTTATTTAACTAATTCACTATATTGTAATATAAGAGTTTATTTATTTTTTATAATTTATTTTATAATTAGCAACAATATCATAATAATCACATTTTTTGTTTTGACANCGGATAGGGCTTGGTTTGTTATAGCTGGTGTTTTCACTTTTACTGGTTCGTGTTATTTCCTAATATCTTCGCAACAATTCTTAGGGCTAATACTAGGGATAGAGTAGGATTATACTTATCCTTTGCTATCATAACCTTATAATCTTTTTCTAAGAGTTAGAATAGCGCATAGATTAGAATTAGGGTAGCGCAGGATTAGCATAAGAACTAAAGGGATTAGATTTAGGATAGTGCAAGATTAGTGTAAGGGGTTAGAGTAGCGCAGATTAGTGTAAGAGCTAGAGGGTTAGGGGCGTGTCATATATTAGCTGAGATCAATTTACTATAGAGCTGCCCCCCTCCCCCTCACCTGAGATATTCTATAGTGCCAAATATTCGCTTGGCCAGTCAGATAACACTTTCAGTTACACAAATACCTCTAAAGTTTTATTATCGAATATATAATAAAAATATATTATATATAGATAGATGGATTTACTGTGACACACTGTAAAGCAAATTCGTGCTATAACCAAAATTTTATATCATTAAAATTCTATTTGGGTTCATTTCGTAGACACTTGTGTGTCAAAAATTATTCTTTTATTATGCAAAACGTGATCAGAGCAAAACACGATTAGAGCGAAACGTGATTAGAGCGAAACGTGATCAGAGCGAAACGTGATCAAAGCAAAACACGATCAGAGCGAAACGTGATCAGAGCGAAATGTGATTAACTAACTAGCAATGCAACCCGTGGCTTCGCTCTTAAAAATATTTACAGTCACATTTTCTAAAAAGGCTTTTGTTTATAAGCATGATCCCGTTAATACAAATATATACATCATAATTTGGCGAAGTTGGGTATTGTGATGAATTGATTAGACTTATATATCTAAAAAATTATTTATACAACAAATCAATAATAAATTGTTAAATTTAATCACGAAACCACGAGATTTTAATTCATCACAATGCCCAGTTTTCTCGAATATATATTTGTCCCTAAATATTGATAAAAAAAGATAAAATTAAAAAAGATCATTTACCTTATTTTGCAAATGGTGCGATTAATGAATAATAAAAATAGACAAAAACCTGTGTCAAGTCATTCGTTTTCCTCACACACGTATACAAAGGCATAGTATAAAAAAAATCGTAAGTACTTGAAATAAACCTGTATAAAGACAAATAAGAAATAAATACCTTCCTTAATCATTAGCATTCGATATCTACGATCACCTTATATGAAATGCAACAGTATTTTGCTACACCGAAATATAATAAAAAATCTATCTACAAAAATCCAGAAACGCAGTATCATCATTTTACAAATGCATTTGGATACCATCGAATGATCAAAGCAGGAAATCTGTCATATTCGAAAAAAAATTTGTGCACAGAAGCTACAGAAGCATGGAAACTTGTTAAAAAAAACACAAAAGAAGAAATTAATGATAAGATTAAAGAATACCTTACCACACCTATTCCCATACAATCTTATGTCTCTCAACCGTTTTTAAATTCAAATCAAGCATCGACATTAGCCACGAAACATGGCCAATATCTATGCCATCTATTACGATTGTTGTAGATAAAATGGTCTCTAAAAATGCAGCAGCGCAAAAACGATCACTTTCTATAAAAAAAGAAAATGCTAAAAAATTGGTTGAATTGCAAGCGACCTATGAAATAGTCAGAGACCTTCAACTAAAAAATGATATAATGCATCGAATTCTTGAGGTAAAGCAGATAATCGATAAAGAAACAAAAAAAATTAGTATTTTAAAACGTAATGCGGCCTATCAAGCAAAATCAAATGCAAAAAAATTAAAAAGACTTTATGAAAATCAGGAAGTTGCAGTATATGATAGTCCCGGTCGACCGCCTCTACTTTTCGATTATCCAGATCTTCATGAGTATATACATTATCTTATTGATTTTGTAAAGGCAAATAGTAAACGAAGGCGTGAAGTTATTAAAGTACGGACTATTAATCATCTTCGTTCAGCACTAGAAGATAAATATAATGAATATCTTTCAAGAACTACACTTAATAATTACCTTTTACTACGAAACTCCTCAAGTATTGCTGCAAAAGCACACCACCATCCCGCTTTAGTAGCCATTGCAAGTGTTTCTAGAACAGAAAAAAAAAAACATGTTGATGAGCACTATTGCCTTGCTTCGATTAAAGGTGTTAAACAATTTGCTGCAATGTTTTCTTATTATTCTGTTGTCATCTCGCAGGACGACAAAGCAAAGGTTCCACTTGGAATCTCTGCTGTTGGCAAAACCTTTCAAACAATGCAAACGATTAATGAAAATAGCACACTTGCTGATCACGATTTCCCTATAGGAGCTCATCAAAAATTAATTCCCTCGGTTTATCTTGCCATTGACCCTTTAGATTCTAACGATTCACTTCGAAAAGGCCAGTTGGCTATTTTTATTCGCCCCAATATAATGTCGGCACCAGTTCTAACACGCATATGGCAGATTTAATTACACTTACCAACCAAGAATCCTTTAATCATGAAAACAATGGCCAAATTAAACCAATCTGGGTTCTTCTCGTCAATGGGGGGCCCGATGAAAATCCTAGACACCTGAAGAACATTTGTAGATATAGTAAATTGTTTCAATTTCTTGATCTCGACTACCTCACAATAAGAACTCATGCTCCTGGTCAATCGGCTTATAACCCGGTTGAACGGGCCATGTGCACACTCTCTGGAAAGCTTGCTGATATAACTTTACCAATAGATACTTTTGGTTCTCACTTGGATAGTCAAGGTAAAGTTGTTAATCAAGAGCTTGCCAAAAAAACTTTCGTCATGCTGGAGAAACCTTGTGTACACTCTGGAGTCGAGATTTAATTTTTGGAAAGAATGTTATGGCCCAGTATATTGAAGATAATCTTCCACTATTTCAAATAAAAGATAACAAAGAAGAGTCAAAGTCTTTTTGGAAATGGTTGGAAAAGCATACACAAATTTGTCAGTACAGTCTCGATATTCGAAAATGTGATGACCTGACCTGTTGTCATCCTAAAAGGCATGAAGAATCTGCTGCTTTTCTTGCAGAAAACGGCAGTTTTCTTTCACCAGTTTCAAAGGGCCGAGATGGACATTTTCTTAATCCCATTCATATTTTACAGTATGCTAATATATTAAAATTACTAGCCTACGACACTCATTGTCCATCTATCCCATCTGAAATGCATCAACGTCTCCGCTGTACTGTATGTGGAAAATATTTCCCTACGTTCAGAATGGTTACAACTCATAAAAAATCTGAACATGCGAAACAAAAAAAACATAAAGAAAGCGTACATACCGTACTTTCAAATTCACTTGATGATTTTAGCTTAAATTTGATTTCACCTGCACCAGAAATTAACGATCGCGGTAGCGTCTCGGATGGTGAATAGTAGAAAAGAGAGGCCTGCGTATATAAAAAGAAAAAAAAATCAGAAAGACATAAAGTATATAGAAGAAACTATATTCTATAGTTTTGCGGTTTTGCTATTTCGTATATCATATATTTCGAATTAATTNTAGAAGAAACTATATTCTATAGTTTTGCGGTTTTGCTATTTCGTATATCATATATTTCGAATTAATTGCAATTTAAATAAACGATAGTCAAAGTTTGTGTTTTGTGGTACACATTACGAGCTTTTTAGCCAATTACATTAATTACAATATGATCACGTGATAAATGCCGTGATGAAAGTTTGATTATATATTTGGCCGGAATTATGGATTAATGTCAGTCTAAATTAAACCTGGGATATTTTTATACCCCCCTTACCCTATAATATCAGCTGATATTTGACATCTCCCTTAGAGTAATGTGGGATTAGTATAAGATATTTATGATATTATATATATAAATATGAAATAAAAATATGTTAAATAAAAATATATAAATAAATAAATATAAATAAATAAATATTTTTTATAATTTTATTTGTTTTTAATTGGTTTATTTACCCCGAGTAATTTTAAATTTTGGCCTGAATTAAGCTTAATTCGGGCTATTACGCTTTTTATTATTTAATAAAATTCTGCGCAGATTTATTTATTTCTAAAATCTGCGCAGAATTTGTTAAAAATTTTTTCCATCTATTTGTGTGGGGTCCAGATCTTTGCAGATTTTTGATTACTATCGGGTTTTAAAAATCTGCGCAGATCTGCATCTAAACAATTTTCCTGATACAACAGTAACATATAGGGATATTCCATTATCTTACTTTTAGTCCAAATAGTGCTAAGAGTAAGATAACGGGATATCCCTGTATGTTACTGTTATGTTATCGATATCGATCTATCTCTTGTTATCTTACCTATATACAACCTATATGCTACTGATATGTATTAGTTATTTGGTGGATCTATGATTATTTAAAAAAAATAAAATAAAATTTATTATTCGATATTTAAGGGTGAAAAAATCCAAATGTCGATATATATATAATTAAAAAAATTATATAAGATAATTGGTTGTGCAATATATTAATGGGCTACCTTATGCAGGTTGAATCAATAAATAATGTGTACATACAGTACTAGATACATAACGGGAAACCAGTTTTCCGTTATGTACCCATTATTTTACCATAGATCCACCAAATAACTAATACATATCAGGGACATATAGGATGCATATAGATAAGATAACGGGAGATAGATTGATATCGGTAACATAACAGTAATATACAGGGCCATCCTGTTATTTTACTTTTAGCACTATTTGAACTAAGAATAAGATAATGGAATGTCCCTATATGTTACTGTTATGTTACTGATATCGATCTATCTCTTATTATCTTACCTATATGCATCCTATATGCCCGATATATATCAGTTAGNATATGTATAAACATTTTTTTAGACGATATTACACTTATTTGGGTTGTCCTTGGCATTTTGGTCGCTCGTCGTTAGTGCCTTGAGAAATTGGGTGTTGTTATTCGTCGTTAATGCTTTGGTGAATTGGGCGTTGCTATACCGACCGACTTTTAGTATTTCGTTACTAGAAATACCAGTTTAAGCTTCGCCCGGGTATTTGTTAGTTTGTTAGTGTTGTTTGTTCTTGTTTTTTGTCTTGTGAGTATTTTATTAACGCTTTCTTTTTTTCTAGGTTAGAGGAGTTCTTGGATATTCTTGGAAATTACAGGACGTATGGTTATGTTTCGTTCCTGTCTTTCTGTCTTGTGGATACGTTATTGATGCTTTCTTTTTTTCTAGGTGTTTTTAAAGCCATTTGTGGGCATTCTTGAAAATTCTGGGAAGTATGATTTCATTACTTTGTTATTGTTTTCTGTCTTGCGGCGTGCCACTAACACTTTCTCTTTTTTCCAGGTTTTTAAAGGCATCTTTGGGCTTTCTTGGAATTTTTCTTGTAAACATGTTATGATTCTCTTATTTCTTCTAGGATGTTTCGGGAAGTATAGTTTCATTTTTTTCATTGTTCTTGTTGTTGGGTTTGCAAACGCGTTATTAATGCTTCTTTTTGGAATAGTGAAACCATTTTCGCCATTGATGTCATTATTGGAATCTTTCGTCATTGGCGACGTCGTTATTGAATCATACCTTTGTTGTTGGCATCGTCGTTATTAAAGTGGTTAAAATACTTACTTCGTTAATGTTTTTGCGATTGTAGTAATCACAGTAAGTTAGATTAGTATATGTTGGATTCTTGGATTCCATCATTTTTGTAGTTAGTTAGGGTTAGGGTGTTTTGGATTTCATCGCTTTTGCTATTAGTTAGGGTTAGGATGAATTCGTCGATGTAGCTATGCAATGGTTAGTGTTAGTTAAGGTTAGGGTGTTTTGGATTTCATCGCTTTTGCTATAGGATGAATTCGTCGATGTAGCTATGCAACGGTTAGTTAGGGTTAGAGTGTTATGGTTAGATTTGTGTTAGGGTTAGGTTTAGCTATTTTAGGTTTTTTTTTTGTTAACTGTGTCGCTTAAAACAGTTATTATGCGTGATAATCTATGTAAATAAAAAAAATAATTTTATATGACTACATTAATACGTATTTTGAAATAAATTAAAATGTAATATCGGATATTACTGATATTGTACGTAACTGTATGTCGATCACGATGATCACGTGATAAAATTTATCTAATATATTATTGGCCAATTGTAGTCCCGTGATTCCGGTGATGATCGCTGGCGGCGATAAATAGCAAATCTCTAAAAATAAAGTTCATAAAATTTAATTCATTTTTAGTTGCAATTATTTCAAAAAATTTAAAATATATATTTTTGTAATGATTTTGAATATAATATAATGCTAAATTATTTAATTTCTTTTTATTTTTAAGTTCATAATAAGAACAAAATATATATAAAAATTGATTTTCAATTTCATTTTTAAAAGGATGGTTAATAAATAAAAGTTGTCTAATATTTTTTTAGGATGATATTTTGCTGTAATATTATGAAAATTTAAATCAAATATGATTAAATTGCACACTTTATTAAAAATTATATTAACAATTTCAGTTGGTAATAAAGATATTTGATTTTTTTATTGTTTTTTTTTAGTTTCTTATCATAAACAATTTCATCAAAAAAGATATTTTTTCTTTTGTTTGTTTGAGATATTTTTAAAAAGTTAAAAATTTTAATAATGATTAATAGATAAGGCCATACAAAATAAATTTCTTGGTTTACATAACATAAAATAAAATTTTTGACTCGGCCATTCAGATTTTTTTTTTAAAAAAATTTTTTTTATATATCCAATTAATAAATTGTTGCATATTCTATGTCTAATGAAATTGTTACATAAAACATTTCATTTGTGACCCGGTCTTACCACCAAAAATGAATAAAAACAAAAAAAAATTCATCTCCAATACATTAAACCAGATTCTTTCAAATTTATCACATGCAAATCGATATACAATACTGTATTTGGTTAAGGTTGATTTGGTACTATCATTGTACAACCCATTAGGGGTCTAGACCCGTTGACCTCATTTCTATTGTCTAATTAAAAAAAAAAATTATAGTTTTCAATTTTTGAACCCGGCCGGGTTATGTAAACCAAGAAATTTATTTTGTATGGCCTAAAATAAAAGATTTTTATTTTTTTATATTAAGTATTTTATACTAAATATGGCAGTATTTGGAAATACTTTTTATATTGAGCATTTTATACTAAATATAGTATTATTTGAATTTTTTTTATATTAAGTATTTTATACTAAATATGGTATTATTTAAAAAAATTTTTATACTAAATATTTTATACTAAATATAGAATTATTCAGAATTACCTTTTTATATTGAGTATTTTATACTAAATATAGTATTATTTAATGTAAATTTATTAGATATCTTGTAAATTCTAAGGTTCAAAAAACACTTTAAATTTTTTTTTGATGAAAATTTGTCTATAAAAAGATATGGAAAAATACCTTGAAGCAGCATCAATTCATTCATTGATTTGATAACGACTACAGTGCTTTACAAGCAAGTTAGTCATAAAAAACAAAGTTTTATTTGAAATATTTTGTTTCTTAAAATGTCAAGAGATATTGTAATACATTTTGTTAATTTCACTCCTATTAAATACAAAACTGTTTATGAATCTTATATTGTAATAAATAATATTCCTTGGTGGAATATTGATTTTAATCGTTCATATATAATCAAATATTCTAAAAGAAACTCAAAAGAAAAATTTGATATGTTAGAACATAGTGAATATATAAAATATTTTGATTTTTTTCAATATAAATGTCAAAAAAAAAAACTTTAGAATTCTATTCTTATCTCTGGCAATACGATTCACGACATGGAGATAATAGGTGTCCTTTTCAACAACGTTGCGATTATTACAAGATACTTCAGAGTGTTGATAAAGAAAAGAAATTTAAAAAAGAGAAAAAACTTGGCCATCTCAATAAAAAAGAATCTTTGATATAATTCAAAAAATTGTTTCATACATTAAAGCTTGATTATAATATTTTTTTTTGGGTTAAAAATTTTAATGATACAGGAACAACAATATACAAAGATGAAACTAAACTTTTAAAAGATTTTAAACAACATCAGCAAAATAAATATACGAAATCTTTCGAAAGATATTGCATACCGAAAT
>QKWP01001669.1:49079-117151 GCA_003550325.1 Gigaspora rosea | reverse complement strand
ATGTTCAATAATTTTAAGTTCAGGTTCAGTTCAGTATTGAACTTTTAGGGCAGGTTCAGGTTCAGGTTCAGGTTCATTGAACCTGAACCTGAACCTCTATTGAATTGAACTGAACTTCGGAACCCTACCTGTGCAGTATTTTGATCACCTGCACAGTATTTCCATCAGCAAGTACATTTTTTATAAAATCTACATAGATCTACAAGTTTACATCTCTACTACTTGTAATTCTCTAACCACCAAAAAAAATGTAGCCTTTAAAATGCTTTTGATTGGTTGATTCCTGATCCGATGGTTGCATGTGACATTATAATCTCTGCCAGAATGCAGCCTTTATAACACTTTGATTGGTTGATTTCTGATCTGGTGGTTAACAAGTATCTTTATGATAACTAACAATGCAATGATTGTTTCATTTGAAGTGGCCATTAACATATAGGAGTATAGCAGTTTACTGATGAAGTAGAAAAACTAATGCATTATTACATTAAAAATTCGTAATCAGAAATAATCATGTGATTTTTTACTGTGATCCATCAGAATTCGTTGGTTATCTTCACCAAAATGTGAGAAAAACTTTAATCTGTCTATGCCGATTCAATAATTATGACATACAATATTAACAAACACACATTTTGATCAATATAACAATTGCCATAAATATTATGTATCAACATGAAAATTGGCATAAATATTATGTGCCGTAATGCTAATGTAATTTTGTAATAATGTAATGCCATAATGCTATATAACAAGCTTATCTCTTTAACTACATAAGAATAAGAAAATATGATATTAATAAAAAATATTAAATATATTAGCAAATACTAACATTAAGAAAAATTATGACCTACTAAAAATTTAGATGATTGATTTCTAGATTTCTCCATTTTTTATAAATCTTTGGTCGATATATTTGCTGTTCGGATTATCTGATAATTACTAATTTTTTTGGTGATCCCTATAGTTTGTAGTTTGATGTTAATCTACTGACCAATAGAATCATAGTTGTATTCAAAATGTGATCAGTGTGTTAATTTACTAATTTCTTATGTAAGTGTGTAATAAATGCTTTTTTAATAATAATGTTAATAATAATTCAATTGCTCTTTGCCATTTTTGATTTGCCATATCCAAAAACTGTAATCAGACCATGAGAAAATTAATGCATATATCATTTGAATGTTAATGTCATAATAGATTCATTATATTTGTAATTGATCCATTATTAAGAATTAATAATTAGTTATTAATTATTTATTTTTTTTAAAAAAATCAACTTTTTATTATTATATGCACTTTGCATTTTTGAAATTTAAAAGATCGACTTCTGTTCATTATGCATACATTATAACATTAAGGGTAGGAGAACATAGATTATTTATCATATGATTTTTGTGGTATCAATTTTTTCTTTTTAAAGTTCAGTAAAATTTTTTTAAGCAAATCATTTGAACTATTAAATAAAATTATAGAGCAGGTTTTTGTGATTCTAAAAATAGTAAAATTGTCAAAATTAGTTGAATATTCATTAAGTTATAAAGATTTAAA
The DNA here is from genome assembly GCA_003550325.1 of Gigaspora rosea. NCBI lineage: Eukaryota > Fungi > Glomeromycota > Glomeromycetes > Diversisporales > Gigasporaceae > Gigaspora > Gigaspora rosea. Next base: position 115,600 of record QKWP01001669.1, on the reverse strand, counting down.
CTTTAGGTGTCGAAAGTTGTTTACAAAAATCATATGATGATCATATGATATCGACCAATCAAAACTAATTATTTTGTGTAACTCAGGGAAATTTGAGCCAACTCGGGAAAACTTTATGATATATAGAAGTATAATTTTTTTAAATATATACTATATTAAAATTTTACTATTATAAAACGTGCGTTTTATTCTATATATTATAAAATTTTAGTCAAATTTGGTTGCAACTATAAAAAGTTTTATTAGTAGGACATTCTCAATTTCTATATAAATCTCTTTGTACTACAAAAATTATATAATAAATGTTCTATGTACCCCCTACCCTTAAAATTGAATTGAAATATAGATAACATTAATAACACGTGTAGTAAGGGGCATGCTATTTATTACATAATTTTTACTATGGATACATGGTCAGAGGTAGTGATCACGTCTATATATTATATTAATCAATTAGAATTAGATAAATAATCACACCGTACATGGGTAGAGGCAGTGTTTAAAATTCAAATCTAAAGTTATGTTCTTAAAAGAACATAATTTAAATTTTTATTGTTCTCAAAAACTTTTTAATGTTCATTATATATTAAATAAATTGAATATTAATTTTTAAAAAATGTTCATATTCTATACTTACAATTCATATACTAAGTTCATACTTATTTATTAATAATTTTTAAAAGTTTGTATATAATTCTTTATATTTTTTCAACATAACACAATATATTATACAATTCAATTTCTAATAATTTTGTTAAATTTCAAGTACTTTTCATATTTGCTTATAATAAAACAAGACTTTCTATAATATTTTACTGATGCTACTATTGGTTAATGTGATAAATTAGAATTGTTATTTAACTATTTAAATTTCATACTAACAAATACTTTGTATCTTTTTGCTTGCTTAGTATTAGCATATTTTTTTTTTTTAAACTCTGCACAGGTTGCTTACTAGTACTTAACTTTATTAATTATCAACAGACAACTAATTACATATGTTAGCTATATTTAGTAGCATCATCTGGCTAGCCCTATTTTAGACCGCCCAAATGCTCGGTGGGTACCGACCATTTACCCTCCCAGCAAGAACCCTCCGCAATCATTCTGACAGGACACCTGTTGGTACAGATCGCATCTTGGATTGTGTCGCTACGAGTTCATGTAGTATCTTCATCATACTTGGACCTCGCATTATGTCTTGTGACTTCGGTTATTCCAAATTGGGTTCTGACACGTTTCATTTCACCGCCACAGATTTGACAACAAATAATTGCCCAATTTAGGAACCTATAAACGCCAACGGAAGTCCCAGGCCATAGACGAGGAATCATCTAGCCACACGTCCACTTTTGGTGCCTAATTTAAGTAGTCCGCCTGCAGGTTCTACACTAGTTGCTATACCTGCAACCCAACTACGGGAATTGCCTAATTAAGCCCTCTAATTTTCTGACCAGCTGACAAACCAAGGGTCCACAGATTTCCCTTAACCAGCTGGTATTTTTCCATTATCGCCTCTGGGGGACTTGAACCGGCAACCCTCAATTTGAGTCCTGGGAACATAACCGCTATGCTAACAACCAGCAGGACCGTATTAGCATATTATTTGACACAAATCTAGAGATGGGCACCATGCGCATGGTTTAAGCAGTTTAATACTAGTATGCCCATAGAAAAAAAATAATTGATAATAAATAACTTTATAATTTTGCTACCAAAATAACTATCTTGGTGTGACTAGTGCTTCTAGATCCAGTTCAGGTCTGGTCCAATCTGAGTCTGATCTGGGATCAGACCAAACTCAGATTCTAAAATTTATTAATTTCAAACTTTAGACCAGACACAAACTTAAGTCTGCAAACTAACTGAATCTGAATATTTTTATATGTATTTTTTTGTGCTGTTCAAGCTTATTTAGTACATAAAGTTAGAATTAATTAGTAAAATTTTGTGAATCATAAGATTTTATAGAATTTTATTAATAAAATTTTACAAAATCTTAAAATTCACAAATTTTTATTAATTAATTCTAACAAAACGCACTAAGTAAACCTGTTCAGCACCTAAAAATACATTAAATTGGCAGGGTTGTTTTTATTTTACTTGAAATTTGGAGAAAAGATGCTTAAATTTGACTTTTTTGATCAAAAATCCAAAATTATGCATCTTTTCTCCAAATTTCAAGTAAAATAAAAACAACCCTGCCGATTTAATGTATTTTTAGGTGCTGAACAAGTTTACTTAGTGCATTAAGTTAGAATTAATTAGTAAAATTTTGTGAATCATAAGATTTTATAGAATTTTATTAATAAAATTCTATAAAATCTTATGATTCACAAATTTTTACTAATTAATTCTAACAAAATGCACTAAGTAAACTTGTTCAGCACCTAAAAATACATTAAATCGGCAGGGTTGTTTTTATTTTACTTGAAATTTGGAGAAAAGATGCTTAAATTTGACTTTTTTGATCAAAAATCCAAAATTATGCATCTTTTCTCCAAATTTCAAGTAAAATAAAAACAACCCTGCCGATTTAATGTATTTTTAGGTGCTGAACAAGTTTACTTAGTGCATTTTGTTAGAATTAATTAATAAAAATTTGTGAATTATAAGATTTTATAGAATTTTATTAATAAAATTCTATAAAATCTTATGATTCATAAAATTTTACTAATTAATTCTAACAAAATGCACTAAGTAAACTTGTTCAGCACCTAAAAATACATTAAATCGGCAGGGTTGTTTTTATTTTACTTGAAATTTGGAGAAAAGATGCTTAAATTTGACTTTTTTGATCAAAAATCCAAAATTATGCATCTTTTCTCCAAATTTCAAGTAAAATAAAAACAACCCTGCCGATTTAATGTATTTTTAGGTGCTGAACAAGTTTACTTAGTGCATTTTGTTAGAATTAATTAATAAAAATTTGTGAATTATAAGATTTTATAGAATTTTATTAATAAAATTCTATAAAATCTTATGATTCACAAATTTTTACAAATTAATTCTTACTTCTTGCACTAAGTAAACTTGTTCAGCATCAAAATATATATATATATAATATTTAGACTCAGACTATACTGCAGACTTATGACCAAAATTAGCTATAATGCATAGAACATGCATGCATGCAGCATACCATGCGCATGCATGGTGTAGAAAAATACCATTTTGCCCATCTCTACACAAATCATCTATATAAGTTTATACAATAATAATACTCTTGCACAATTAATGAATGTTTTATTTTAAAAATCTTTAAAGATGATTTTCTTAATATTTATTTGTTATCAATATTTTGCATCTTTAAATATATGTGCTATACATAGTATGTATATACATATGTACATATGTATATACATATATATATTTATGCAGAATTTGTCATGATCAAATTACATTATCAAATTGATGAACATTTTATATAATTTATTGTTCTTATTAATAATCTAGAACATAAAAATTTTATAAATGTTCTCTTTGAACCATCAAATAAGAGAACCTTTTCTAAATATTGTCAACCTGGAAATTCACCTCTTTCAGAACTTCAGGAGACTGCTGATTATAGTATGACGACTATAACTTGACAGCTTTAGGGTTTATGGCGTCCAAATGGGACTTAACAAAGAGGTTTTGAGTGATTTATGTATTAAGGCAAAGAGGCAAACAATTAATAGTATATGAGGATACTAAGAATTGTATCTTTATTATATTCTAGTGTATGATGACACTGCACTTCCCAGAGGGCAGAAAGCAGTGTATTTATTGAGAAATTACATGTATAAATTATTACAATAAAGATATACAATTTTATTTTAAAATTTTTTTTTTTTTTTAATGTTATTTTAAATTTTTTTTTTTTTTTTTTTTTAAATTTTTTAAAGATATAAAAGATAAAATATATATAAAAGATATGAAAGATATGAAAGATATGTTAGATATGTTAGATCCTTAAGATCATTTAGATCCTTTAGATCCGTTAGATACGTAAGATTTTGAACGCAGTATTATTGCCTAATAAGGTTAAGATATTTGTCTATCTTGTTCTATTAATAGTTCAACACAAATGTCTTCCGATCTTGTGATCCCGTGATCAGAATCACATGATCTATAGCTCATTAGAAGCGCCTCGATGAGCTGAATCCAATGGTAGTTGTTTCATCCTCCCAACTTCTATGGGTCGAAAGTTATAGGCAAAAAGGTGAAAACTCTTAAGGTCAATGTTCTGAAAAAATTCAAATGTTCATTGAGAACTATGAGAACATTGAATTTTAAATACTGTGTAGGGGTGGCTACTAAGTAAAAAATATTACGTAATAAATGGCACGCCCCTAAGTTGCATGCTGTGTATTGCTAGAATAGTAATATTTATAACAATAACTCATAATAGAAACTATAATAATTTCAATGCGAACTAACTTAACTTTAACCACATATTAAATAATTTAAATAACGAGCAAGTTTTGCATGAGATTTTTTTGCAGTAGTTAACAATAGAAGCTACAATAATATCGATACAATCTCAATCATAAAATGTATTGTCAGTAGAGTAAGTTTGTAACAGAATTTATTATAGTAATTTGCAATAGAATTACGATAACTTTAATACAAACTAATTACCTTTTCATAACTACCAATATAAATCATAGTAGCTTAATCAATAATTACATGCTGCATATTACAGTATAACAAACAAGGTTTGTAACAAATTTTTTTACAGTAACTAATAATGTGCTTAATACAAATTGGCTCAATTTTAACAACATACTGTGATCATTGACTTTTGTTCGTTATGCACACATAATAGCTTTAAAATTATAGATAATGTTAATAACATGTGATAGTAAGTCACATATGCCCTATGAAAAGTTGATACATGGGAATGCATGTAAAAATACGAAATTGTATGCGGGTAAGCACGGGTTTCATAATCACTGCACGGAAACTGCACGAAAACTGATCATCCAAAAAATTTAATACACGTTATCACACGAAATATTGAAATTCGTGCACTATCGTGCATAGTATTATTACCATTTATTGACATGTATTAATCTTAATAATCACATAATTTCTGTGCACTAACGTGACAATTATTAAGATTTTTAACGATCATAAATTTCATGCACTAATGTGCACAATCGTTAAGATTCTTAACTATCATAATTTTCATGCACTGACATGCATAATCGTTAAGGTTCTTAACGATCATAATCATAATTTTTGTACTTTGATGTGCACAATCGTTAAGATTCTTAATGAAAGTTTTAGTTCATTGATGTAACGATCATCACAATTGTTAAGGTTCTTAATGATTATTTCTGTACAAAATGTATGATCATCACAATCGTTAAGACTCCTTAACGATCATAATTTCAGTGCATTAATATCATGATTATCACAATCTTTAAGATTCTTAATGATCATAATTTTTGTGCATGATATCACAATTGTCACAATTGTTAAGATCATTAATGATCATAATTTCATGTACTAACATGATGATCATTAAAATCCTTAATGATCATAATTTTGTGCATTAACGTGATGATCGTTAGGATTCTTAATGATTATAAATTCCGTGCATTGATGCGCACAAAAACATTTATTTTGTTTTTTTTTTGTTTTTTTTTTGCACTTATCAATAATAATTTCTGTGCATTGATGCACACAAATTACATTTGATTTGTAAGCAAATAAATATTGCATTTTTTTTTTGTTTACTCTTATCATTTTTATCATCTTATATTTTTTATAATTTTTTTTTTACAACTCATTAATTTTTATATAATTTTTTTTAGTTATTATCATTGTTTAAACCATCCTTTAGAGTTATTGTCTTGGAAGCTACACTTTTGGAATCACTATCATTTTTGGTGTATGTTTTTCATCATTTTTGGTGGTATCGCAGCTTTATTTTTTTTTACTATTATTTTTTTCTTTTATTTTTTACCTCTCTGTATATTATTGCATTTTAGCCTCTCCCTTGAGTTACTGCCATTGGAGTTGTCACAATCGGAGTTGTCACTATTGGAGTTATTTCTAGAGTAGTCATTTCGATTTTTTTTAAACCTTTCATTTTGTTACTATTTCTTTGTTTTTTTTCGATATTATTAATTGCTGGGTTATTTTTAAAGTCAGTAATTTTAGTAATTAGAAGTATTTTCTTATTCGCATGTAAATTATTAAATCAAACTATTTGTATTATAAAATTTACTTAATAAAATAATTAAATAATTAAGTTATTTAATAAAATACAAAATTTAGTTAATAAAACTTATAAAATTTAGTTAATAAACTAATGCATATACGATATATGTTATTATGTATATATGTATGGACATATGCTATTATATGTTACCTGCATGTAAATATGCACGAGACAATGTATGAGAAAACACATAAAATTGCATATAAGTACGTGCAGCATTGCACGGAATCTGCGCCCTTTTACGTGCCATGAACTTGCTTTCCCATGCATTGTTCTGTGTATATTTACGTGCAGGTTTGTGTGGTCACGTATTCAAACTTTTCCGTGTATTTTAGTATTATTCCGTGCTGTAATTTCTCATAGGGATGTGTATTGCTAGAATGGTAATGTTTATAACAATAACTCATAATAGGAACTATAATAATTTCAACACAAGCTAATTTGCCTTTAATCACATATCAAATAATTAGAATAACAAGCAAATTATGTATAAGAATTTTTAGCAGTAGTTAACCTGATACACTCTCAACCTTATAATGTATTGTCTGTTGAGTAAGTTTGTGATAATTTATTATAGTAATTTGCAATAGAAATATGATAATTTTAATACAAACTAATTACCTTTTTCACAAAAATATTCATATTAATACAGATTTATTTGGAATATGATAGCAAATAATTTAGGCTAAAGGTTTTATTAAAATTTGGCAGAATCATGATTTACTGACTGTATTGGCCAAAATGACAACATTGACATCCTGTGAGAAGTCACCATAGAAATATAGCCAGTAGGTTATTCTATTCCTGCTGAAGCAAGCTGATTGTAAGTGAAGAAATGTGCATGAAAGAATGTCTATAAAGAAACGATAGAATCATGTGTCTTCATCTTTAAACAAGTTGGGAAAGTTATGCAAATTTAAATTCAAGCACCTGCAAACTTGGCTACGTCATCCCTAATTCTTATATTTACTTGATACCTTCTAATTCTCTTTCCACTCCTTCACCTCTTCTGCACTATCACATGTAAAGATCTTACCTGAAATGATGTTTTTAAGACAAAGAATCGTGTAGCTATTTTACTTTTTGATCACATGATATCTTACTACTTAATATGAAATAGAAAATACTACGTTTAATCTTCTAATTGGTAAATAACATAATGAACAAACATTTGTGTTTTAATATAATAGATATTGTGTATACTTTAATTGACAATAAACTTTACACTAAAAATTTTAATATTTATATAATTAAAAACTGTATAAGATTAGTGGTATGAAGCACTACCTATTGCACTAGTAAATATATATATTTTTTTTTTGGTCAATCCTGCCTTTATTATTTGAGATACGAGTATACTACTCTAGGATTTTGAGACTAATGCCTATGATTCCCTCCCTATCACAATAAAGACTCATTCGGTTACCAAAGGACCTAAATGTGATCTGCCGCAGTCAAGATTTGTCTCCAATTTTCTGTTTTCTAACGCATAGAGAACTTTCAAATTATCATCGATAAGCTCTTGCTGGCTTTGTCAGAACAACCCTTATTTTTTATTTTTCTATGGTTTTGCCGATGACATCCAAATTGTCTCATCGCGCCCTCTATCCAATTTTCCAATATGTGCTTTGCTTCTTTCACCAACTTCTCGAATTTGCCCATAGGCTTGTCCTCTACTTCAGGCCCACACTGGGTAATCTTCTCATTACTTGCTTTCTTCCTTTTCTGCTGACTTTCCACTTTTTTAGTGTCCTCATCCCTTGCATCAACTTTATGCTTCCTTACTTTCTTTATGTTTCTTTCATTTTTCTATTCAGCTACAGCTTCGCATCTGGGTTTCCAAATTTTTTCTGTAAATTTATCATTCATTCTTTCAAAATTTTCATTTTTCTCTTTTATTTCTGTGAGTGACTCTTCTTGCTTTATTACAGGAACCAGATCTTGCATTAAAAGCTTTCTTCTCTTTTTCCTGTCTTCATCACTATTTCCGGTCCAGATGGTTTCCCATTTTCGTTTTTGTTCAGGGCCCCAATCTAACTCCTATCTTCAAGAGTTTCTTTAAATATCTCGGTCTCGTTGTCTTCCCATACTTTTTGTAGCGGAATACATTTTGCTAGGTAATCTTGTGTCTCTGTCTCGCTGCAGCATGTGATGCATTGGTCTTCTGTGTAAATCTTCGAATATCTTTGGTTTAGGACTGACATCGTAGACAACTGCTTATTTATTCTTTTAATTCTATATACCCACCTTCTACTACCCTTTTCATCATAACAGTTTTCACCTTTTATTTTATTCAGATGCAACCATGTGCTTTTCCAGTCTATTTCCACCATGTCATTTCTTTCTTTTAAATCCAAACCTAGTGCTACTAAGCTTACCCACCCTATATCATAGATTGATATAATCACATTTTGCACGAACTTCCTCAATGGCCTGTCTACGATATGATTATTTCATCTTGGTATAATTCTTAAACCTTTTGTCCAACCACTACTTATACTAAATCCTTCACCTCTAATAGCACCTTCTTTTGTGAGTTTATCCACTTCCTCATTACCTCTTATTCCTACATGTGCCTTTATCTTAACTAGCTCTAAATTTATTTCCTTTTTATGCACACAATCTCTAATCGCCCTTAACCAGTTTCCGTTACTTAGTTTTAGCTCCTTTCGGACCGAACTTAGTTTCACATTTTGGTTGATCGAATTTATCGCGTTGTTACTGTCGGTAAGTATTCTTACTCTTGCCTTGCATAGCACAGCTAGCAACGCTGTTGCAATTGCTCTAAGCTCAGCCCTTGTTGATAACGGCCAATCAATTATCGCTTCTTGGAAACTTATATCTTAATCGAATTCTTTTGGTTCCATATTCATTGGGTATGTTTTCCATCTGATCTCATTCGCTGCTTAGTCACATTTCTGTTCTGTGCTTCTATTATCTCCATGGAACCGTCCGTAAAAATATCCCATTCTTGCTTTCTTTGAAGCTTTTCTCTCATTTCTTCTAGTTTCTTTTGCACCTTGGTATCAGGGATCCATTCCTTCATTATTTTGCTTTCCTAATAGCTAATTACTATCCTTTCTACTTGCTAGTTTTCTGTATTTATGTTTCTTGGGTCTTCTGCCTCTACTGTCTCTATGTTTGTTAAATCTATTTCACACAGGACCTTACACTCTAATTTCTTAACTAAGCCTTTGTTTAAGGCATGCTTTTCACTTCTAAACTTTTTATACATAATGCACGAATTCTTATTCTTCCCTTGGTTATCTTTGCACCCTCTACATCGTTCTATTTCTTGTTTTGTGTTACTACTCTCTTCACACTTCTGCCAGTGTTCTATTATCATTGTTTGCTTTGGGCCCTTTCTTTCTATCACTTTTTCTATCTGGGCTCCTTTGGTTCTGTTACCAAAGATGATTATTTCATGCTTTCATGCATCCCTTGATATTTGTACTAGTTCTGGTTTTATTGCGTACACATTTCTATTCATTTGCCTAAATTTGCTCTTGACTTGTCGTATGTACCTGTCTTCAATTATCTTTTCTTCTAGAAACTTGTACCATTCTGGCTTTTTCCCAGAACCTTTTCTATTTCTTATATTTCTTACTTGCTCTTATATCAGCATTCTTTCGCCATCTTATTAATCAGCTGCTCTACCAGGAACAGTTGTAGGTCCTTCCACTCCAAAATCCTTTTTCTAAATCCTTTCTCAATGCTTTGCATATTTCACTTCCTTTTTCTGCAATTTCTAAGCACTTTCCCATATGACCTTCTTCAAATCTGAAGCCTAGTGTGTGCGCTTCTCGTATTACACAGACGGCTATATTATGTGTAATTTCTATTTCATCTAGCTGTTCTTTTTCTAAATCTAGTATCGACTTTGTGCATTTATTGTGGACTTGCGCCTGTTTAATGCGGATCTATATTGAGTTACCTGCCCCTTTAGTATCATTGAATTTTAATGTTAGTCCCGTGACGTGATGTGCCACGTGACTGTTCCATAGAAACTGCACCCCTACTATATTTTTGTGACTCAATACACCATTCGGCGAGTTTAAATCTAGGCTGCTTTTTTGTTTTAAAATTTTCAGGAAAGGCCATTGCAGTTTTTCATATTCTTTTCTACTTTAGAATGTTGTTTGTAGTCTATATTCTGCCTTTGGCAGCAATATCTTGTTGTTTATATAGATCAATTGACTCAACGTAATCCTCTTTTTCTTAACTACCTGCACTAGTGCCTCTATTTCTTCATGGATTATTTTATTTACATGTCCTTTTCCTCTTTTTCCTATTAACCAAACTCCTAAGAATCTTATTGCTTGATCCACATTTTTTGCCTGCACTATGCTTTTATTTTCCCCTACTTCAACATTTAATTCTGTTTTGCTGCTATTAATTACTAGCAACTCTGATTTTTCTATTTATTTTTATATCGTTTATCTTGCAAAATTCATTAGATATGCTTATGATTGATGTTAAATCTTTTTTTGACTTTGCAATCCATGTGGTGTCATCTGCGTAAGCTAATGCCGCCTTTCTCCATGATATTTCATCTGTTTTCTCCAATACTATATCAGTCAGCCATTGTACCGATATCTTGTATCCCAGGTTTTTTTGGTCCTGTATCATCTTTAGCAATAGATCATAGAATACCCTCCACATGAGGGGGACACCACTTCCCCTTGGTCGATGCCATCTTTTGCATTTACTTCTCGGCTATTACCAAATGCTGTGATGACTTCGATTGCACTAGTAAATATTATATAGAATACTATATAAAAATTATATATGTTAATTTTTATATATTATTTAATATTGAATTTATGTAAGTTTTGTTTGAATATATATAAAAATAAATTTATAAAATGGTTTAGGCCACAGATAAGTACTAGGTCTATTTTTGTTTATCTAGCTATATGCTGAGTTCTTTTTTTTAGCATTAGAATTAAATTATGAAGTTTTTTCTAATTGTAAAAAGTTTTCATTAAATTTAATAAAGGTAAGAGCAAGGTCTCACCAATAACATCAAAAAAATATATATAAATTTATAAAAAAGACTTATGTAATATATATTTATAAATTTTATGTATAATAAATAATTAAGCAACTTTTATATGCTATAAATATCTAAATAAATTTTTTTTACATAAATTTTATATATTAATAAATGAAAAATTATAAATGGCGACCCATCACCTTAGTGACCCTATATGATTAGCAAATCAATTTTAAGATCAGCAATCATATATAAAACAATGATTATCCCTTTGATTATTATTGTTTTTTTTGTGCCCTTTTTTTTATTTTAATTTTTAATAACAAGCTTTGTTTTTTTCTTCTTTTTAGGGAGCCGTCATTGGAGTCGTCATCAGAACTGTTGTTGAAGCCTTGGAGTCGTCATTGAAGCCTTAGAGTCATCATTGGAGTTGCCGTTGAAACATTGGAGCTGTCATTGAAGCTTTGGAGCCGTTGCTAGAGTCATCATTGAAGCTATTATTTAAGCTTTAGAAGTTATAAAGTCATGCAATTTGAGTAGCTCAGTAAGCCGTTTTTTATTTTTTTGGTGTTTAGGTTTTTTGTTTAAGTTTGATTCTTTGTAGTTTTTTTTGCTGTGCTTTTGGTAAGCATGTAGTTCTTCTGACAAGTATTCAATGTTTTTCTGTGGATTATTTTGATAGGTTCATCATGATTTTTCATTATTTTTTGGTGGGCTCCTTCTGTAAGTTCATCATATTTTCAGTGGGTTCTTCTCTAGGACATCAAAATCTGTTTTCACTTCTTCGAGGAACTAGAGATAGTTTTATCAGAGATTCATTTTGAAAATGATTTGATAAGCAAACACATCTTGTTGTAGTTATAAAGGGTAAGGCACAAGCGAAACTCTTGGTAGTTATAATCCTATTGGTTAGAATAATTTTTTTGGGTAAAGGATTATAACCTTTTAAAAAAAAAAAATCTAACCCGTCAACTGAGCACCATGTTATGCAAATGAAAATTAACTTTACTTATGAATTTTGGTGGCTATAATCCTAATGGATATATATTGGGATAATTTGGTTTGGGTGGAGGATTATGGCCTTTTAAGTTAGTTTGAAGGTTTTTTACTAATTTGTTTTTTTTTAATACTGCAATAAAAATTTTATTTAGTTAATACTTTAGATGAACATGAGCATATTAATTTACATTAGATTAAAAAAAAAAATCTGAACCACATACACAGAATCAAAAAACTTTGGATTTTTTTCAGATCTATCAAGTAATCCAGAAAATTAAGGTCACTATCGCGTGACACTGGTGAAAAAATAAGTAGAAAAATGGAATAATTACATTAGATTAAAAAAAAATAATAAAAATAAAAAATCTGACCCACATACGCGGAATCAAAAAACTTCAGATCTATTGAGTAATCTGAAAAAATTAAGTAAAAAATGGAATAATTACTTAGATTAAAAAAAAATTAAAAAAATGGAATAATTACTTTACATTAGATTAAAAAAAACTTTGGATTTTTTTTTTGAATTGGCGAAAAATTAAATTTTTATGGGCTAACCAACCAATAAAAATTGATCATGTGGATCACATGCTCGATTGAAATCAATCAAGCATATAATTCATATGATCAATTTTTATTAGTTAATCATGGGGTTGCCATGGCAACAGGTCACCATAAACTAACGCCCTTAATAAATTTTATATATTATAACTATATAACTTTATATATCATAAAATTTAAATAAAAATTTTATATAAATCTTATATATCGTAAAATTTAATAAAAATTTTATATAAACATTATATATTAATAAATTTTACATATATAATTATATAACCTTTATATATTATAAAATATAAATAAATTTTATATAAATTTTAAAAAAAGAAATAGTCAATATCTCAAATTTTACTAGGGTAACCCTGTTTTATGTTTAATTAAAAATCTCTTCTCGCAATTTTACCCTAATGCCAACTCTAATTCTAACCCTAACTTTAATTATTACTAAACAATTACAATACTAATTTAGTTAGATGTTTAATTATATTAAAAAAATTAATATATTGATATTTTAAATTATTTATGATAAGATCAAAACTTGTATAGTAGCAAAATTTAGATGTTATTTAAATAATAAATACAAGCTAATATATTTGTATAGTTAGACAAATCTTATACAATATATAAATATACAATAGTTATAAAAATTTTATAAATATAATTTATTTTTATTCGTATATACATATTTATTATTTAGGTCCAGTTCCAGTAAGTACTGGAACTGGACTGGACTGGTCCAGTCGAGTAGTGGTCCACTGGACCAGTTTCAACACTGTGTAGAACGTATACACACGTGTCATCTGAACATGCAATTTCATATGACGTGATATTACGTGCCACTCTTTGCTGCAATGTCCATGCCATTTTTACCGTGCTATTTTGTAAACATTTCTGTACGTGCCACAAGATCCGTGCTATTTTGAGCATTCCCGACACAAACCTGAGCAGCAGGAACCGCGAGCAGATCAAAGTGAAAAAAAGTATACACCCGGTTACGTACTCTTCCGCCTATTGGGCCTTAATATCATATATAAAAAAAATGATATATTTTTTGTTATCCTACTTGGTCTTAAAATCGGGCTAGAAAGTCTACATGATAGTGTTAATTTTTATATACCAGGAATGCTCTTTAACGCCTTCTACTCATTAAGATCGCTAATTTGTTTTAACGTATTCTTCCGCCTATTGGGCCTTAATATTATATATAAAAAATGATATATTTTTGTTATTCTACTTGGTCTTAAAATCAGGCTAGAAAGTCTATATGATAGTGTTAATTTTTATTGCTTTAGCAAATAATAATCTAATGAAAAAATGTCTGCCCCGGTTAAAAAATTTTAACCTATTTTTTACTCCGAAAAAACAGGATAAAATTACGAGAAGACAGTTGCTCTCTCCCGAAGCCTATTAATATATTGGGTTACATAGTAACCACTAGCATGTTTTTTAGCAAAGACCGGGTTCAGAGCTAGTTAGCTTGCTACAAACCTTGCAAGGAAAACGCTTTCTAGCTTTTCAATGTTCATGGCACTCTTCAGGTCGACAACAGGTACGCCTACAGATATTTCCAGACCTGAGTAAAAATATTCATCACACTTTTTTGAGCCAGCTTGCTTGCAAAAATATTCATCTACCATAGTAATAAGAAACAAATATTTTTATTTTAAACAAAAGTTTTTGCTATATTAATACAAACGACATTCAATACTTATACAAAATGGTCAACTATAAAGATATCGAATCAGCATTAGTTGAGGTAATCAAAGTAGCATATAGTCAAGGCAAGAAAAAATATGACAAAATGGGATTGACATATGTGGGTTATTTAAAAATAATGCGACGTAAAAGAGATCCAGATGATCATTGCAGATATGTAGCAAAGCAACGAGCTTCAAATGAAGAAGCCTATAATGAAAGAATGGCGGATTTCAAAGACTGGTATAATGAAAAAGTGTATCAGAGTCTTGAAAAATTATATAAATTATATTTCTTATTTGCAAACCAAGAAGAGGTTATACATAAAAGGTCTACAAAAGAAGTAAATGAAATACTTAAACTTAATGAATTAGAAATTTAATTTATAAAAGACGAGGAACACCAACTTGAAGCATTCACGAACATCTTTCATATCATAAAATTTTTAATTTGTAAGCACCCACTGGGGTGGTAATTCTGTGTCAGAAAGAATAACTTGGAGTTCTTCTCTAACAAAAGACCGCTTTGGTCTATTGCCATCATTATCTTTTAGCCAATATAATATAGGCTGATTTTTTTGTACCAAAGCTTCACTGATAAAATAAATCTTAGGAGACCAATTTATATCAGTTGCTCTCATATGCCCACCTTCTAGTTTACCCGGTTCAAGTAAATATCTTACAAGAGAATTATAAGATAGCTTGGATTCATCAAAGCCCATGGGCCCATTGTGTAACTTAGAAGATGCTGAAATAATCTGATTTATTTTTATGGCTTTTGCTGGAGCCATGCCAATTAATCTAGTTACCGAATTATTAAGGTTATCAATAATTATATAAAGATTTTTAACCCAAGCACTCAATCTCTTAGATATAGGTAACAATAAATCAGAAGCATCCTGTAACCGAAACAATTTTTAAGCTAAAGTACGATTAAATCTTTCAACAATACCTTGGCTTCTATGAGACGTGCCAACCTTAATTTTAACATTATATTTTTCCATTAATTCTTTACAATCAGATTTAAATTCAGAACCGGGATCGACCATTAATAATTTAGGCCAAATAAGAGGGCATTTGGAATTACTATAAACTTTCTTAAAGGCCTTGGCCACAGAATAAGCTGACCTATCAGCTAAAGGAACCGCTTACTTAAATCGTGAAGCCACATCAACTATACATAAGTAATATTTATAAGTTATATTATTTATTCGGTCATGGGGCATATAAAGAATATCTGCTTGATGGCATTTATTAGGAACCTGTATACTATTAAAAGAGGCACTAGGAATAAATCTTGGCTGGGGTTTATGAATCTGATATAAAGCCTGTTTTTCAAGCCAATTACACACCTCATCTATAGAAAAATCGTATCTAGCTTTTAAAGAAGCTTCATACAATTTTTTTACAGTTCTTTGATATCCATTAGGATGGTAATAAATTTTACGCAAGGCAATAGATATATCTAGTTCACGAACATTTCCAGAATCTATTTGTATTATAGGAATAGACACCATTTTTGAGCCAGCTTGCTCAGTCCCTTGATCTATGATCTGTGTGACAAAATATATTTTTAAAAAAACAGATAACTATCTTTTTCTTTTTTTCGAATTTATGAGAAAAAAAGGGAAAAAAATGGGGGAAGAATTGAGCAATTTAAAGGTGCCTTATTAGCTATACAAGATCGAGTCAGCAAATTTCAACAGGATCTTATCTCAAAAGAGAATTATATTAATTACCTTGAAAAAGAAATCTTAATTCGTGATAAGGACCTAGATCCATTGCGATTAGAAATTTCTAATCTTAAAGAAAAGTTAGAAAAGGCACTCCAAAATTCTGAGAGCCAAGAAAAGTACATTGATTATATAGAAAAGCGGTTAGCAATTTTCCAGGATGAAATAGACAAGCTTAATGAAAAAATTCTTGCTTTGTATAATAATATAGATATGGCGCAACCACCAGGATCACCCCGATCTCCCCGAACATTATCTCTACCTGAAAATCAAGCTAGGATTCAAAATAATAGGATTCAGCGAGAGATTACTAATATTAGACTGTATTTTCAAAGCCCAATTACAACAGCCCCGATATTAGATGATATTGCAGATTATCTTAGAATAATTTCTGAAGCCGGAGATAAGTTTGAAGAGTTGGTACAAGAAATATATCCACGGGCGAATACACGAGCAATTTATGCCAAAAATCGAGTAGCGAATTTGCAGACCCAGCTAATAACTTTGCAAACCCAGTTAGCTAATTCTCAGACCCAGTTTGCTGATTCACAGACCCAGTTTGCCGATTCACAAACCCAGTTAGCCACGCTTCAAAATGACTATAATCTTCTTTACCAGGCCTATGAGGCCCATAGAACACAGCATAATATATTTAAATCTCGAGAACTTAATGGCCAAATCACAATCTGTACCCAAAAAAGGCGGATATCAGAATTGATCCTAGAAAGCTTTGCATTAAGATTCAAAAATAGAAGAGCCTATCATCAACTACAGAATTGTAAGACGGATGGAACAATTACCATGCATCTCTTAAATCTTACAACAAATCGATACAACAAGTGGAAAAATAGATGTAAGACTATACAAAATAAATAGGGTAAATGGAAAACATGGGCCGAAATTCAGAACAATTAATTAATAATTTAAATCAACAAATTTTTATGCTACAGTATAACCCACCAAATATACAACGAATAGGAATGGCAGGATACCCACCCCCAAATTTTAATGGCTATCCCGATGAGGATCCAGAAGAATTTATTTATTCTTTTTGCTCATATCTTGTGGCTTTAGGAATTAATGTATTAGCTGGACATGCCCATAGAGTTCGAGCGCATGGTCTTTTTGAAACATGCCTCAAAGGCAATGCTAAAGATTGGTATGAAAGTTCTCTTTGAAGAAAGAATTGGGAATTGAGAAATTTATTAGATAATACTGGCCAAGCCAATTTGGGTGCGACTCAGGGATGAATGGCAGCACAACTTGGAGTGAATTTAAGACATGGTGCTGTGGGCCAGGCTGGAAATATTGTTATTCCAGCTTATACAGTATTTGATGAAGAATGGTCTTTTGCCGATGGGCGCCCAACAGATCGATTACCCAATGCCCCAAATGCTAATGCCGGACAAACTATAGTAGCAGATGGAATTCGACTTGGCCAGGCAATATACTGGCTTAAAACTAACTATCCCACAGTTACTGCGGAAAAACAGCGAATGCTCTTTGGTTCAACGGTCCAAGGCAGTGATTCTGTGGGTCAATTTTATTCTAAGTTACGTAAACTTGCTAGGCTTGCAGGAATTGATGATCAACAAATTCGTTTACAATTTATTCGTGGCATTTCTCCTGACAATCAATTAGAAATTCGACGCATCAGAATTAATAGGCCCGTATCAGAATTGCTCACTGAGCTTGAAGAAATTGCAAGATATAAGACAAAGCAATTGTCTGGAGCTTATTTATATTCGGGTCCAGCTTCATAGGATAAATCTCATAGAAAAAACAATTATTCAAACAATTTGGGTATGACCAAAACTGAAGTAGAAAACTTAATAAAATCTATGATGCCATCTATAGAATCTCAATCTATTTCTTCTCAACCATCTCAACCCGACTATAGACCACAACCTCCAGGAACCTCTCAAATTATACAAGATACAAATAAGGGTAAATTTTTACAATGGCTTCTTGGAGAGATATCAGAATTTGTTCCTGTTCCCAAGCCCGATTTACCCCCAAAACCGGTAATAAAGAATGTTGAAGTTACAGATAATGATCCCGTAGAAGATATGCGTAGGCAATTAGAAGACCTTAAAATCAATCAGACTAAAATGAATAAAGCTATAAAAAAGATTTCTAGCAAACCCAAATCTTCTCGTCGCAAGACAAAATCAAAATCTAAGACCAAAAAAAAGAAATCATCCAAGCGTGTTAACGCCCATATAATTTCAGATGAATCATCTTCAGACTCTAGCGATAGCGAAAATAGTACGACATCTAGTGAAAATGAACTTGAAACCAATACCTTGGCGCGTTCATAGAATGAATCAGGATCGGATTCCTCTGGGACTAGTGAGTCTAGTAATTCAGAAAGCGATTCAGAAGAATACGAAGTCAATGCTATAAAAAAAAAATAACTTATTCTGATACCAAGAGATCAAAGAAGCGCAAAAGTGCCAGGCCAAAAACTTCTAGCAAAAAATCTAGTAACACCGCTTCTGATAAAAAGGGCGGTAAAGATATTAGGCTACTTAAAATTCCTACAGATAATATTAGCCTAAACGCATTTTTTGCTATTTTACGATCAATGGTTGATTCATTTACTCGTACACAGCCTAAAGAAGTTTCTATTAATGGTTACAATATGATTAATGCTGAATTCATTGCACTAAAAGATCCCGTTCTAAATCATTTCACTTCAAATTTCTCAGACAAGGAACGTGAAAAGTTCTGGCATGAGATTACTATGATATTCTCTCATATCTTGCAACCAATATCAGATCTAATTCGAATTGCTTCCCAGCAAACAAATATACCGCCCCAAACAGCCCCAGAGGGATCGCAATCAGAGACAGAAATTTCATGGCCCAACCCTATAGAAATTAATTTTATTTGTAAAATTATTCCCAATGATGTCGCTACTATATGTTGCAAGATTAGTTCGCCATTAGGAAAAATCGTACAAGTGCCTTCCGCCATGATAGATAGTGGGGCAAATTGCTCAGTTATCTCAAAAGGCCTTATAAAACTATTGGGAGCAGAAGTAGATAAAAATAAGAAACCATCAGTTAAATGGCGTAATAATTCCTTAGAGTCTTCAGGCATATCTTATAACATTTCGGTTACGGTTGGTCAGGGAGAAAATAGTTGTACAATCTCTGAAGACTTTCCGGTTATGGATGATGATAAACCCTGGATATTATTGGGTACACCTTGGCTTGATCGAGCTGGATGGGAGCCCATTGTTAAGCGTGAATTCAAGTTAATACATAAAAATAAAGTAATTACTATACCCCTTTCAGTACATAAGTCCCAGAGAGAAATACTTAAACCGGAAATTAATTTGACTTTGGAAAAAAAAAACTTATAAGTTACAATGAACTTGAAAAAATGTTATTTGATACTCTCAATGCTAAAGAGGTTCTCAATGAGGTCTGTGAAAAGTTTTTATTATTCTATGATGAGCTAGATCATCTACTTAGCTAGTATAGATTTAAGTTTGGCTATATTTTTTTTATCTCGAATAGCTTCTTTTTCATAAAATGCATTTAGATCCCTACCTTCTTGTAATAAATCACTCGAAGACAGAATTAATTCATTAACCAAATTTTCTTTTTTCGAATCCTCTTGATCTTTGATCTGCGGGGAAATAATATTTTCTCTACTTTCCTCGACAAAGTCGCGAGCCAAAATTGGTTGATCCCAAGCAACCCTATTTTTTTCCTCGCCTCTCCAAATCTGATAAATACGTTTTTGTGATATGCTATATTTTTCTTTTAGCTCATTCAAAACTTTAGTCCTTGGCATATTATTACGACATTGAATAATAAAATCATAATCAGATAGAGATAAAGAAGGAGCATCACATCTCATGTGTTGCCTAAGCATGGTAGTATTTTTATATCTAATATCTAATATCTAATATATTATTTCAAAATAATTTATTAAATAGGATATACAAGAAAAATATATTATACCAGTTATACCAAATATACTGGATAAATCGGATATATCGGATATACCAGATGAATATATAATATACTAGAAAAAAATTCTGGAAGAATCAGATAAATAGGATATATAGGATATATGGGTTAAATAGGAGGTTTCGAATAAACCAGAAATATATATTATTTCAAATATATTTTTATTATACAAAAAAGTCCATGACCAATATCTATACCTTCTTGCAATTTTTGTAAACCGGCTCAGTCAGATATATTGTTTTTCAAGCTTGCAAAAAAAACAGAGCAAAAGCTTAAAGAAAAACTATATTCTACTCTTAAATCTAAGGCCAAAATTAATGATCTTAGCGAGAAGTTGCTAACTAAGTATTTAGAGCAAGAGAAAGAGCTTCAGCAACTTTTTTCTCATTTCATTCGAAAAAAGAACATTCAGAAAAAAAATATTATTTCCCCGCATTTCAAATATCAAGGGGCTGGAAAAAATTTGGTTTACGAATCAAGGCCTTACTCTAAAGTAAGTCTTTGCGAAGAATCAGATTGTATTTATTATTTTAAGCTTGCTCCTTGATCCCTTTTTTCTCGGCTCTTAATTGAAGATCACAGAAAGGCAAGTCCGAATCCGAATCTGAATCTGAATCTAATAAATTTTTGCCAAACTCAATACCAGTTCGATCTTCTATATAATTTTCTATCCAGTCAATAGTTTCATTTAACTATTTTACTATCTTTTTTAGCTTTTTATGTTGGAAATAATATGCACCCAGTCTTGTTTGATATTTATGTACCTTATGTACTATTTTTTAGTATTATATATTGATAATAATTTTTTTTTATAAAAACTAATTGCCGAGGTGGGACACTATGTCACCAGGGCGCAGTATATGGCGCAGTATCCATGTTAAGTAGAGTCTGGACATGCATGTCCAAGCTCAACTTAATTGCGCAGAAGAAGGGCGCAGTAGTCATATGATATTGTGACCTGTGTGCTATTTTAATGCAACTACATTCTATCAACTGTAATAACAGAATTTTAAATTGCCGAATTTTATTTATTAAATTGCAACTTTCCGTGATCGTTCCCTGATTGTACATAAGGATTTAATAAATTTTTTTTGTAATCGTTCCGTGATGGTTCACCTAATCGTAGGGATCAAGACTAGCTCGTATTAAAATTTTATGCAGTATTACCTTAATGCAGAATTACTTTCCCACGTCAATTTTTTATTAAGTTAATAAGTAGCGCTAATAATGAATAGCGACTAGAATCTTTCTTACCTTATATATAATTCCGCAATAAGAATGGGACTTAAAAGGTTATAAGGGTAATGCGTATAATGATTTTAATCAATAGTTTTGTCTAAATTTATATGTTACAGGAACTTGGATTCTCCGCCATCTCCGAGATCGTTGAGATCGTTAACTTTTTTTCATCACAGGAGAGATCATTGAATATAAGGGGTCTAATTTCACTGAAAAAATAACAAAATAGCTTCAGTATATGGAGCTTATAGCCGAAATGGAGTTGTTTTGTTAAGTGTATTCTGACATTGTGTAAGAGTAACGTATTTACTAAGTTTGTAATTTTTCTTCTGGCAGGTTCTCTAGATCTAATGAATTTGATGTATAAAAATAAGTGTGTTTCCACCTGTAAGATAAGTTAGCATTAATGTTATTTTTTGCTCATATATTTTTTTACTTGATTTACTTGCACGTAATTTATTTTTAAAGTAATTTGCTATTTTATTACTATGAAAACGAATTTTTTTTTACTATAATTTTTGTATTTAGGAATGTAAAATGACCACCACAAATTCTATTAGCCTTAAGTGCCTTTTTCTGGATTGTAATAATATTATTATTCTGATATGTAAGGAAGATAAGGTTGCAGTGCTTAAAGACGCAGTTAAGAATCTAGCTCATCAAGATTCTGATCTCTACGTTATCATTCCTAAGAATTCGACGGCTGAAATGTTTGATTATTTTAAAAATAGAACTTTTGATCCAAATCAAGTTCATATTATTGTAAAACCAAAGGAATAATATTTTTTCTTGTATTCGCATTATGTAACTGCGATGTATTTTTTATTATATAAATAAAAAAATATTTTATTTGTGTATTGTTGCTCCGGCAACAATTTTTACTAAATAAAGAAAGGGGTCAGGACCCTAAAATTTTTTTATTTTTTTTACTTTTTTTCTCATTTCATTCGAAAAAAAAGAAAAATAATTCGATTAACAATTTTTGTACTACAAAAATATGTTCTCTATATGTTTGTTTTTTTGCTTGTGAAAAAAACGAGTGTTAAACTATGATCTACTAAACTGATTATTTATATGAAATTGACAGCACACCTCGCTCTTTCTTCTTTAGTCATTTTTTCGAATAAAGGGGGTTAAATTTATTTCTCAAAATAGCCGGCTATTAAGGCACTTCATAAGACATTGTACATATGACTATCTGATAGTAGAGTTTGGACACGGTGTCCAGGCTCAGAAATTATTTTCCATGATGTTTGGCCCCGCCTTCTCGCAATTCTTGCTCGAAGCCAGAATCTAGGTAAGCATTTTTTCTTTTTTTGAGCTTGTGAAAAAAAAGAGGAATACACGTGAACAAAATTCTGTTTTTTTCTAATGGTAGAGTCTGAACATGGTGTCCAGGCTTGACTTAATTGCGCAGAAGAAATGGCGCAGTATATTTTTTCTAACTGCTAAGCCAGGACATCATGTCACCAGGACGCAGTATGTGGCACAGTAATCACATGACATTGTAACCTTGAGGTCACATACTACCAACCATTTTGATAACAATTACCGACCTATATTTTATAATTCTTTTTGAATAAAAAAATATTTGAGCTTATATAATTCTCAAGGAATGCTTCAAGCCAGAAAAAAATCTATAATATTTATGTAAGTACTGTGACTTTCCCTCCTTTGTCTTGCATATAAGCACAGTATCACTAGTCTAGCTATGGCACTGACCTAGACCCGATGATTTCGGTTGCAAAGAAGGCAAGTGAGATGTACATTCCCTTTAATATGCCCAAACTATTGTGGATTCGATCTACTGTCCACTGAAGTATATCTCCTGCTGATCCTATTCGAATTTCATTTCGATAAAACATGATGCACATCTTTCTTTCTGAATACGTTTTAATATGAGAATATAGTTGACTGTTAGATCAAATTCACGGCCTTTTTCTTTGTTCTGGCCCATATATCTGATAAGTTTTTCTGAATGGACGGCCTCAATTCGTGTTCTAGCTGTTTTTTCTTTTTTCCTCCTCAATCTTTTGGGCAATTTCAGGGGGTAATAGGGGCGCTTCAACCCGAATGAGTTGGCTTAAATATTCTATGCGACCAACTGCCAAATATATTAGATTATCCGAGGCTAGGTTTTCATCAATAACCCAAACACGTTGTGGCGACTTAAGAGTCATTCCTTGACTAGTATGAATGGTTATTGCGTATCTGAGTTCCCAATTTATAACTTTTTTATCCGCTAATATATCTTTTAAGAACTTGTCAGAGAGGGTATTTAAGGGCAAATATTCTATATCATTTTTTACTAACTTCTTTTTTTCAAATGAGCCGGGAATTTGGACAAGGCAATTCTGTTTGCGTCCATCTCTTGGTCTATAAATTAATGGGATCAGTACATTTGAATATTTTTTCGATGAAGTTCTAAGCATTTATGGGAAGCAATTCTTCGGGAAAGTATATGTGCTAATAAGATACGATCTGATGGCTTCCATTCAGCTTCAAGATATTTCCATTTTTTTGCAACTGGAAGTGCTTCACAGAATAAGTCTGACTGCACTCTGTTATTTTGGCGTCGCATTTTTTTCTTAAGCTCTTGTAATCTAGGGCATTTGGCCCGATAGTCAGTCAAGACTTCCTCATAGTATTCAGTTCGTTCTTTTAACCAGTCATGAGGCATTTCTCCAAAGAATGGTGGAGGCTGAGCATCATCTCCGCAACAGATTACCTGACATTTTTGCTTTAGTAAGTAGTCAATAAACATTTCGAGAATATGCCTAGGCACTGTGCATACCTCGTCCCAGATGACAACTCGTGGAAATTTCTTTTCTCCCATACGTTCAGGTGTCCATTCTCCCACACCATTCCATCTAAAGAAGCTATGCCAAGTTTGGGCTTTTACTTTACGGTCATTTTGAAAATCTTTAGCTAGCGCATTTGTATGGGTGAAAACAACCATGTTTATATCTTTGAAGATTCGAATTGCACGCGTTGTCTTTCCAGAACCACCACCTCCATTGAGATAAGAAACTCGGGATCTTGTAATAGGATCATGAATTGATGGAGCAGTACTTTCGGTAATATCTTTAATCGATTCCCAATGCCTATTTTTTGGCCAGTATACAACATTAGGATCTGGACCATGAATTTTTTCTCCTTTATCACGCCATTGTCCAGGCTGTATTTCTCTAATCGGTTCTGAAAGAATCTTTTCTTTTAGAGGTTCGGTTATTTTAGTAATGGCTATACTAGTATTGCTAGATGGCTTCTTATCAGGGATAACTTCCCAAAAACCTTTATGAGCATACCAATCCCAAAAGCAATCATGACAAACAAATGGTTTATGTTTGCTACATGGAAAATATTCTCCTACCGCTAGAGGCATTTTAGTTTTTTGGAATACTTTAACCGATTCTATAAACGATGGGTTGTTACACACTGCACATGAATGCCAGTCGTGTAGACATAGAAATTTACTAGTATTTACCGAATCTTTGGGATAGCTAATCTTTTGCTTAACTTGCTTAAAGAAGGCAGATACGTTTTCGATCTTATATAAGGCCTCTCTTCGTATATATATAGAATCTGTTGCGATTCTTACTACTTCATTAGGGCCAAATCTTCGAAGCATTTCCAGTAAGTTTATATGGGCGTAAGCTAACATTGAGGCTCGCAAATGTGTATATTGAGGCTGATAGCCTTCGTAGTATATAAGTATATGTCCAAGCGGACATTTATCACTACCTGCATATGTTCCTTCTTTAATGCAATCCTGGATCAAGAAATCAAGTTCACCTTCGTCTATTACAACCCGGTGAGTAAGGCGTTTTTCTTCAACTTTATTTCCTTGTGTGAACTTTCCTATGATTGCACAACTTATATCCCGATTTTTAGGCAACCACACTTTTGTCTGCTTGGTAAGAGAAATAATGGCTTCTCCTATAGTTACACTTTCTAGGATACCTGCTTCGAGAAGATATCGTAGAAGTACGATAGGAGTCCAGCCTTTTGCCTTCCCACATCCTTCTCCACTTCGGCAAGCAAAATGTTTTCCATACCAAACGGGAATTGCTTGATGAATATTGGGAACGAATTTGAAGGATCTTACCTGCACAAATCTAGTTATATCGTCCTGTGGTAATTCTCCATTCACTGCTACTCGAACAAGATGATGTGTTGGGTGTCCAAATCGCTTAAACCATGGTGAACACTCTCCTTGACCACGCATACTTGCCGGGTAGCATTCCTTCATGTCTATGCATACAACTTCTCCGACTTGGTAGTTTGGTGCATTCCATCGACCTCCATGCCCATGTTCAACACAAGATTGCTTTATATTTTCATGTACACTGGCCGGAGTTGGATGCCAATTATTAATCTCATTGGCAAGCTTTCCTCCGGCATAATTAGCACCAAATACCTGCTCTGCTAACTCAACTATTTTAAGCGATTCTAGGGACTCCTGCTTTCTTTCTTCACTAATTATTCCTTCCTGAAATTGCCAGTCTACCGCGTCCTTAAATAATTCTTCACACACTTTTATAATATCTGTATGCTTTATCTATGTCCTAAATGTATGACCATCTTCTAGGACAAATTGGGATATTAATTGGATCTCTTCTAATGTTTCACCTTCCCCGAGTCCAAGTCCAATAAGCCATATTGCTTGTGGATCTTGAAGAGTTTTATTAATGCCCGTCCATGCATTATCATTATAATATTCAACTATTCGGTCTTTTGGAAAGTGTTTGTTTCTGGGAAATGCATGGCCATTGTGAACTACCATCTCAATCTCTTCAAACCTACCTGTTCGATATTTTTCACTATTAAAAATGGTCCCGTGGGTAATATCAAGCAATTTAATTGGCCTTTTAAGTATTCTTTCTAATTCTACTACATCTTCTACCCGAGCACCAGGTTGACGCATTCTTTTTTCCCACGTGCCAATTTTTTGTTTACGTATACTTGTAAGCCCATATCCTCTTTTTGCTTTTTCAAAATGCTCAATTACTCGTTGGGACACACAATTAAGTGCACCATCTTTCATTGGCATTAATCGATTACTATCTGGCTCTCAGATTCTATATAGCCCATAGACGACTGCATTAGCAGTAAGTTCTTCAAAATCAGAGCTTTTAATTTGAATTTCTCTAACTAAAAACTTTCCATCAATTCCAACCCAAAAGCCTGGTTTCATCTTTTTTGTAAGAATAACATTTGGACCTCCTGGAACGAATTTCTTACTAGCCTTTTTTGACTCACGTATGGGCTCATATTTGTTAA
Organism: Gigaspora rosea; assembly: GCA_003550325.1. NCBI lineage: Eukaryota > Fungi > Glomeromycota > Glomeromycetes > Diversisporales > Gigasporaceae > Gigaspora > Gigaspora rosea. The sequence continues at coordinate 88,898 of QKWP01001669.1, read as the reverse complement.
TGATTTTGAAATTATCATTATTTGGCCGAATAAATTTTACCCTTATAAGAAACCTATCATCATCTATTGCATTTAAAATTTTCTTGGCACGCTCTTTAGTCATTCCAGCTTCATACATTTTCTCTTTCTCTATTGCAAACCAGGTTGAAAATGTATATTCAGCACCATCTACCTTAAACATATCTTTTGCTGTCTGAATTCCCTTTTGCCATACTTTTTGATGCATTTTATCGTCTGGGAATAGGACCGGCCAAGACACTTTTTTATCTATATCTTTTGGATCATCTTTAAACTCATACATTTGGTCAATAATTGCAGGAGTTGAGGTTTTCTTTTGCGATCTACTAAGAGTATTTTCTATTAAATTAAACCATTCTGCATCTGTTTTTGGAACCTCTTTATTAATAATAGTTGGGTTGTTTTTTATTTTAGGAATCGCTAGCCAGCCTCTATAGATAAATAAGTAGTTCATTTTTACAGACTTGGACTATAGGAGATAGGGAGCTGGGTACTGGTGTTTGAGATCTGGATACATTAAGATTAGATGACTGAACTGGATTAGATATTTGGGGTTGCTTACACTTAAACTTTCTGTTAAGATGATTTGTTAAATCACTAGTCTTTTTAAAGTCGTTCTTTCCACATCGAGGGCATTGAAGTACCATTTTTGATAGTAAGTGAAACAATTTAGCTGTTTGTATTATTAGTACGAAAACTTTTGTTCAAATAAAAATAATTAATTATTTCTCTCTTGATCTGTCAATCGACGGGGATAGCCTAACCTGATAGCATATTTCATTAGGTTTCTTTTTTTTTGAATTTATAAGAAAAAAAGGTTTGTAGCAAGCCAACTAGCCCTGAACCCGGTCTTTGCAGAAAACATGCTAGTGGTTACTATGTAACCCAATATATTAATAGGCTTCGGGAAAGAGCAACTGTCTTCTTGTAATTTTATCCAGTTTTTTCGGAGTAAAAAATAGGTAAAAATTTTTTAACCGGGGCAGACATTTTTTCGTTAGATTATTATGTGCTAAAGCAATAAAAATTAACACCATTATATAGACTTTCTAGCCCGATTTTAAGACCAAGTAGAATAACAAAAATATATCATTTTTTATATATATATTAAGGCCCAATAGGTCGAAGAATACGTTAAAACAAATTAGCGATCTTAATGAGTAGAAGGCATTAAAGAGCATTCCTGGTATATAAAAATTAACACCATCATATAGACTTTCTAGCCCGATTTTAAGACCAAATAGGATAACAAAAAATATATCATTTTTTATATATAATATTAAAGCCCAATAGGTGGAAGAGTACGTAACCGGGTGTATATTTTTTTTCACTTTGGTCTGCTTGCGCTCTCTGCTGCTACCTGTACTACAACCTGTACTACTTTTCTTATAGGGTAAAAAAAAATTTTTATATTACAGTATATAGTGCAAAAATAGATTAAATCATAAAATTTTGTTTTATTGAAAAATCAGGTGTTACTTTGATTGGCTACTGTATGTACATTTTATCTTATCAGTTTTCTTTTATTCAATACACATACTAAAATTTCCAACATTTTTATGATCAATTTGTATAATTCTCAAAAATCTCATGCAGGAATGCCACGGTGATTAATGGGATAGATGAACTTGTTTTCAAATTTCTCATATGTTCGGAACATTGCGAAATAGTGATCAATATTTCTTCTGAAAATTTCGTGTCTGTTTCAATAACTAATTTGAAATCGGTCCTTTTATGTTAATTAGCTGAATTTTATGTTAATGCAGCCCAGATAATCTTATTAAAAAATCCTGCGCGGAATCTAAAAAAACCACACATCATGCACGAATCCTGCATTACTCATCATTAATCATCTATAAACTGTGTGTCACTGAAAAAACCTGTGTATCTAAATATAGGACCTCCTATACAGCAGATTGTGAACTTTCTAAAATTTTTCTATTGAATACTCGTGATAAAAGAATTTTTTTCGAATGCTTATTTGCATGGGTATATATGGAAATCACATGGGTCTTTGTCTTGAAAATTAAGTTATGGAACATATATTTTACTATGTCTCATAACTCAATTTTCAACCCATACATGATTGTCAATAATATAACCCATGAAAAATTTTAAATGCAGTTATTTATTAGGTTTGAAATATTTAGAACTATTATTTGTTGGGCAAAGAAGTTAAAATTGTTATTCTCAGCAAAAAAAAAAAATTCAGATGTATTTAAAAAAAAAAAAACTATTTGAGTGTATTTAAAATAGTTATTTCCAAATAAAGACATTATTAGGTCGAATGTATTTAAATCGTTATTTGGTGGGCGAAAGTATTATTAAGTCCGGTGTATTTAAAATTGATTTTGCGACCCTGGGTCAGATAGCGCAGTGGTTAGCACTCCGGGGTCGCACTTGCAAGGTCGCCGGTTCGAGTCTAGTGGATAACAAAAACTGTGTTGGGACCACGAGTGTCAAGGATCTGTGATGAGGAATCGCACTTCTTCCCATTTCCGGACGAGGTACTACAGCGATAACAGAGTTGCGTGACATAGCCACATTGGTCATGCGGCATCCAGAAAAGGAAAAATCTGTCAAGAAACGTCGTAAACATAAGGACCATCCACTATAAAAGGAAAAAGTCCACGAGGAAAACCAGACCTGATCCAAATTCAGAAGGTAGTACCTGGCAGCGACGAAAAAAGGACCTATACAAGCATATCGGCGGAGTAAACTAACTCCTTAAAGTTGATCTAAAGAAGCCTACGGGTGGGGCGCACCGAATGACGGACCGGCTGGACTCAGCCAGGGAAACCAGATGAAGGAGGAGTAGGTTAGGATAGACTTCGTAGAACAAAATTAAAAATAGAAATCGAACATGTAATGAAAATCTAGGGGGCCCGTAGGGTCCCTAAGACCAATGACCTTAATAAAGACCGCCAACAGCGGCTTCAGACGTAGCCCGAAGAAATTCAAAAAAAAAAAAAATTGATTTTGCTAGCAAGATATTATTAGATTGGCTGTTTTTATTAATAAAAATGTGAAAATGTGATTTTAAAAGTAGGCTAATATTTTGAATAATATATTTTGTTTTATATTTTAAATAGTTATTGAAGAAATTATAATAACCCATTTTTTATGATGCTTAATGATTATGACTATTTTTTGGAGCTTGGTATTCTTTATTTATTGATTTCGTTGTTCACTTTTCTTCAATCGTCGCTTGCATAGTTTACTATCCATTATTTATTGATTGTATCATTTTTGCTTGCAGTGTTGGTTGTATCAATGGTGCATTGTTTGTGCCGTTCTTTCTCTACTTTTATTTACATTATTGGTTGGTAATATGCATCCGAATTATCAATCGTTAAAGTTTTATTTGATATCTTAAGAAAGAATTATTTTAAAATAAACTGCGCAATGATAAATCGTATTTATATTAAATCAGTGATTATGTCATTGAACTAATGCCTATATTACAGTATTAAATATACTTTATTTACTTTATTATAGTTATATACAGCTGTTGTCACATAAGATCAATATGATAATATAGTTATTATTTGGATATCTGAGTGTAAATAATTGCACACGAGTTCATATCCAAACCACGGGGCCGAAGGCTTAAATATGAACCTGTGTGTAATTATTGTAGTTACGCTCAGATATCCAGATAATAGTTATAAAATCTGACCAATTATTAGTATTTTGTTTTTACATAATTAACAAATCAGCATAAGTCTTAAATGGAAACTGGCATTTAGAATAATCAGTTAGAATCACACGTGTTTAATACATAATTTTTGAAAGCTCGCATTTTGCAGTACGTACAAAAGGGTCTGTTGGCAATCATAGCAGTGCAAGGTCCTGATTAATTCTATTCACACACCTCTAACGAGAAAGTTTTGTAGTAAATAATTTTTGTATAGTTTTTTCGCTCTCGTCATTAATTTGCATGCATTTTATATATAGGTGAACTTATAATTTTGTTATATATTAAAATCTAGAACATAAATTACAATTGCGGTGAAGCATATAGTTGGCCCATTGATATCAGTTTACATCAGTTCAATTACTTTATTATTTTTTTTAACACTTCTCAGAACCAATAAAAGTTTAATAATAGAATATATATATTCATAATTACAAATCACTGATATTATCTTTTTTTTTTTAGTAATAAAGTGTAAAATTCAACCTTTAGTTTAATCGTTTATTTGACTACAAAATAAATTATTTTATAAATTGCGACTACGTAATTTATTATTAGCATATCTTATCAGTATATCATAGTTGATCCAGACCATTCTAGCCTGGTCCAAATCTGGTCTATATGTTGTACAATCAACACTCCAAAGTGAACCCTTTCTAAATGCCTAAAATTCATCGAGCCCGAGTATATGTTTTATCTCTAAATGCAATTTTTTTAAATTGTTCTCCAAATGCATGTAGCTAACAATGAATTGCCCTTAGAGAGAGTTGACATATTGGAACTGTTTTCTAAAAATTTTCGAAAGTATGCGATATGTTTATTCATATTAATTTTTACGTTGTATTAATTTTAATGTTAAATTAATTTTTGTAACAATTAATAACAATTACGTTTTTTTACAAAATATTATATATAAATATAGAATAAAATTATTAATTGACCTAAATAAATGTTACTACTATTATTTATCAAATTTGCACAGTTTTTTATGTTCTATTTATAATATGTTTGCAAATTACGTTTTCTTCCACTGAACTGAACTGATTGGTTCAGAGTTCAAAGCAAAAAAAAAATGCGCCCATGGCTGCGATATCTATTATAATAGTAAATGAATTACTCTAAATAGTAAAGAAATAAACGCTTAATTTTTTATTTATAATAATTCCACCAGGCATCACAAGATACAAAATTTAAAAAATCATTAAATAGCATTAAAAATCACTTTCATCTGTATGTAAGATTTGTGAAACGAAAAATGCGACCATATAGCATTAATTAACTCTATTAATAACTAAACAAATTGATTTTAACTGATAATAACCCAAATACTTATCGCTTAATCACTAAAATAATTAATGAATTTTATAGTATTAGATAATTTAATATGCAAGGCAAGATACTAATTGAATATAAATATAAGCATTACATACACGATTATCTTTCATACATAGTTCCTTTAATTAATGTTATCTTTAATAATATTACAATTTTCAAAATATGCAGTTTTGTTGTTGGTTGTGCTTCAAAGTAACATAAAAATTTACTTTGAAGTTCCTAAAAGTTCCTAATAAATGTGTCAAAAACTTTCTAATGAAAATATTTATAAAAGCAGCCAGCGCGTTATCATTTTCTACCTCTACCAAAAAAAAAAAACAAAAAAAAAATAAAAATTAAAAAATTAATAAAAAAACCAATAAAATTTAATAATGGATCAAGCAAACACCAACACGAATAATGTCGGAAATGATCAAAATTTTCAACAAAATGCCAACTTTATCAAAGATATAATGGAGGGCATAAATCCAATTAGCACTGCACAAAATATAGAAATATTTCAACAAACTCCATTTTCTGTAGAGGAGTTGCTTATTGGATTTTCTTCTCCAAATTAACATCAACTTTGAACATAACGAATGTTCCAAAAAAAACAAAATAAAATGTTACATATCAAATAGGCGGCTGGTTCATTAACACCTTATATATTCGTATATCAATGTTATTGACATTTATTTATTCATCATTTTTTTATTCAAGCATCATATTGTCAGTTTTTATACATAACCAATTTCTGCACGCATTTTTGATTTATTTATTCTTGTAATTTATTTTAATGTACTCTCTGCTGATTTTTTATTCTGCGAATTTCAACTTTTTTTTAAAAACAGTTTGTCTTTCTCCTTATCATTTTTTTTTTCGTTTGTATATTTTTTCACCCACGTTTGCGATTTTTACGAAAGTGCTTTATGCAAATTAAATGAATTACCTTGATGCTTTTTCATATTTTGGATTTTTTGTCAAACTGGCATTAGTATTGTTATTAGAAATATTTGTCTTTTTTTTAGCATTAGTTGAATAACTTCGATAAGTTTATTTTATTTGACAAAAAAAAATAAAAATAAAAATAATTGAAATATTTATTGCGCAATAAATAAACAAAAAAAATAAAATAAAAATAAATATAAAATAAAATAAGCTTAATTTTTTTTCTAATAGTATTGGTAGTACATATTTCTCTGAAAATCAAAATAAAATCTTCCGATAATCAAAATCTTCCTAAAATAAATATCTTCCCAAAATAAATATCTTCTGAAAGTAAGTATCTCCTGAAATAAATGCAGCTTCCGCATCAATAAAATTTGTATGACAGTGAATGCGGTTTGTTTTTTCATAATTCGGCCAATAGTATAGTTTCGGAATTACTACTGCAATGTGTTACAGTAACTATTACGTAATATTTTGAGGGCTCACAAGTTCGTTGGGATTAAAGATGCCCAAGATAGCAATGTAAGTAATACATATACTAACGTACATGCTTTTTTAATTTTATAACAAAGAAATTCACAATATTGCAATAAAGTCGAATCTTTAAAAAAAATTTTTTTAACATTGTTCTATGAGTTATTTTTTTTCGATGAATTGAATTTTTGTGTAAAAAAAAATATTGGCACATAGTTAATTATTGATAATTGCTATCGTTAATGTATGAATTCCAAATTGCGTGGACGATAGTCATGCTAGGGAGGATCACCCACCTAATCTGTGTACTCTGAGACGGTATTTAAGGATTAGATAGATTATTGTGATCGGCAGTGCATTTTTTCTTTGCTGCTCGACTTGGATCCGGCTCTTTCATATATGGCCCCTCCCGTCACCCGACCTAGATGATAGAAAATGAGTGAAAAAGGGGAAGATGATGAGAAGGCAACAAAGGAAACAAGAAGATAGGAAAGAAAAAAAATGAAGACGATGAAAAAAAACAAAAAAAATTTTTAATTACTCCATGTCAAACCATAGTAGTGTAAGGATCATTCAGGCTATATTTAATCCAAAACTAGTAAGAAACCAGAGAAACTGATCCTCCAAGTTGTTAAGATTGCACACAGTGAATATATAGCATTATGTCTGCAAGGATTAAAGTTGTTTTTAACGATGGGTGTGAGGTTGTCCAAGGAATTATCCCTGTAAATTCGGTAGAAGGAGTAAGCCGAAATATAAATCAAGGTCAACTTCTCAGATGTAAACCTCTTTATACTATATTCTTGCAACAATCAAGTGCGTTTGAATCAAACTATACAATCGATGAAGCATTTTTCCTGATAAACACACTCAGCTCATATTATAATACGTGGAAGATTGAAGCTCTTGTTGGTACAAAGTCAGAAATCAGATATTTGCAAAATTCAATAGAACTGGAAAATGGTTTACTGTAGTTCTTTATGATAGTAGCGGCGAAATTCGTGCGTGCTACAGCTTTCAAACAGCAAGTAGATGAATTTATGATCAATTACAAGTAGGAAAATATACGAAATATCAAAGGTTGACCCTGCCAACAAAAAATATTTGTCAGTTATTAAAAATGAATATGAACTCTATTTTAATAGAGAAACTATAATCATTTAGGTTCTTAATAAAGATCCATCAAATTTTATGGGTTTAATTGAAAATGTATGACTCGCTCTATGACTCATCTGATGTTAAGTAATGAAAAAATGAGATATGGAAATATGAGGTGCTCGAGTACTTGCTTAGTGGCATGCTCCATGACTCTCATCATGGAATATGTAATAAAAAAGAAGTAAAAATGTGAGATGCTTGAGGGCTTGCTATGGACTTGCCCACGACTCTTATTTGGAGTGATGGAAAAGTGTAGAAATTTAAGATGCTCAAGGATTCACTATAGCTTTGCTTTATAATCATCTGAAAAAAAAACAAAAAAAAACTAATGGACTTGCTTGCTAACTTGTGGGTAATCTTGCTTAGCGACTTGCTCTACGATGCTTGTCTAGTATTTAGCATTGAAATGTGTATTGATACATCCAAGATTTAAGGTGAAAAACAAGGAAGAATTATAAATCGAGTGGAATAGGGATCAAAAATTGTATGTACATGGTGGCCAAATTGGGCAAGGAGGATAAGACAAAAAGTAATGGAAGAAGCTGAAGAATAAAAGAAGCAAAAAAGCAGAGTAGCTGAGGAAGCAAAAAGAGAGAAGCTAAAGGAATGGAAGAAGCTAAAGAAGCAGATAGAGCTAAGAAAAGGAAAAGCCAAGGAAGTGAAAGAAGGGAAGCTAAAGGAACGGAAAAGGCTGAAGTCATGGAAGAAGCTAAAGAAACTAAAAAAGCTGAAAAAACAGAGAAAGCAGAGAAAGCGGGAAGGAGCTAAAGTGAAAAATGTGTAGAGAATTTTTAAGTTAGTGATGCACTATTACAGTACATTAAATACATGCCAGGTTTTGATTCTCTTTTGTCTTTATCATGTAACTAGCATGCGACACCTGATTAAGTTGTAGTTATGTTTGAGAGTATATTGGCCCCAAGAGCTGTAGCATCAGGTTCACTCGGTTTCGATCAACTCACCAATAATTACTTTACGAAAAACTTAATTCGCAGAGAATTAATTTCAGGCAATGTTATTTTGCAATCGATTAATTCACGGACAAGTTCGTTTCATAAAAAGTTATTTCACAAAAACTAATTTTGGCAAATTAATTCAGGACCCCGAAATATACATAGATAGGTCAGGTATGAGTTTGCTTATTTTTGATGTTTTTTATGCTGATCTTTTCTATTTATAGTAATTTTTTGCTTATTTTTGAAGTTTTTTCTGCAGATCTTTCCTTTTTTAGTAACCCTATAATTAACCTGACCTATCTATATATATTTCGGGGTCCTATTAATTCTAGTCATAAGTCGTTAGAGTTAAGTTTATATTTAAAGTTAATACAATTTATAAAAAAATTGTTGGTAAAATATATTGAATTATTTGTCTATAAAATATCTTGTCTGCAAAATCATAATTTACGAACTAAGTTTTCAACAAGTGTTTTTGTCGGTGAAAATAATACAGAAGTAGATTCATTTATTTATTATGGTCGAATTATTTTATTTTTATTTCAAAAGAATCAACAATATAATTTAGTCCACAATAATAATGAGGTTTTAACCCCTTCGAAAATTAATTTATTACAATATTAATTATATTATATAGTTAATGAATGCGTAGCAACCAATGGCTGTTTATTTGGCAGGTGAAAGATCCAAAAGATCACAGGGTGATCGTTTTTACTTGACCATTAAAAAGCATCTGGCTTTGAATTTAATTTGTTAACTATATCACAAAGGGGTCAGCTTGCGAGCTCGTTGAATTCAAAGTCAGATGTGCCATTATTGGATGTGAAACATCCAGTAACGGGCTTATTTGCTTTTTCTTTATAATAAATAAAAAAAATAAATTTCTTGAGCTTAATCGCCTATTTGGCGTATAAATAGTACATTTTAATTTTCAGATGTATAACGTTCCTGGTTTTAGCACGACTGCCGTTATTTTTTGACCCGGGTTATAACTCTAGTTGAAACAAAAATTAAGCATGTTTCCGAAGACAATAAAAAAAAACAAGGAGTTGCCCGTTGACCCGGGTCATAACCTGGGTCAGTACTCGACCTGCCCAGGTCAGTAATTTTTGACCCGAGTAAGACCTCTAAGCTCTAGTTGTTAGTAGGATCTATAGCAAAATTATAGCTGGGCATTTTTTAAGGATATGATTTATTAGTAAAATTTTTATGATCTTGGCCAAAATTGATCAATTTCGATCCAGCTAACAATGATGCCAATGTACTCCGAGGTATTCCGACCAAGAATTTTGGGGACCCTCCTGTATGAGTAATAAAAATTATAAATATGAAAAGTTTATTATTAATACGAAAGTTTATAATAGTAATTAGCTATAGTTACGGCATATAATGTAATCAGCTCATAGCTCTAAATTGAACATAAGCTGAACCATAGCTCAGTTAAGCTAATACGCCTATGACTTTGCAGAGCCATTTTGCATTACTACTCATATAGCGCTACCTGATTAATTTTCTGTAAATCAATTAGAAAATCACATATAGCTCACTCTTGTTATAATGAAGTCTTCACTATAGCTTATATTGAGAGAATACTATATGAACTTCACCATATCAAGTTGAAGTTTATAATTTTGGAATTCAAAATTCTTTACTGTATCGAGTCTTCACTATAATGACTATGTACAGTTAGAAAAAAAATTTTTTATAATATATAGTAGTACAAGTGAATAAAAATACATAAAAAAGGTTAGCATTAATCTGCGCCTCAAATGGTTTTTTTAAATATAAATGCGACTGTTGTTCATAGCGAAGCGCTAAGGATCAAAATCAAGAATCAAGATCTAGATCAAGAATAGAGATCAATAGCCTACTATACAAAATGCTTTCAAATTTGTAATACCATCACTTCCTTTTATATGCATTTTTTCGCTATAAACGGACAGTGATTCTTGCCAAAGAAAGACTAAATCTTGTTTCGAATATTCAAAACCGTGACCCAAATATGAAAGTGCCTTCTGAGAGAGGTAATGAGAGAGGTAATAAGAGAGGTAATAAAAAGTAGCATTGCACAACCCACGCCAGTATAATGGACAAAATTTGAGTCGGTAAAGTTAGTAAATCAAAAACATACTAAGCCGGAGTAATGGGCATCAGCATGGGAATAGACAGGATTTTAAGAGGTAAGATGATTTGCAATGATCTTCCGCAAAAAGTAATATTAACCAAATATAGGATAAGTTGAGAATAACGGAGAGCGCGAATGCGATTCTATATCAACAATTACCAGTTTAACTCCAGATTATTCCAACACAAGACATTATGTAATATTTTAAAGAAAAAGAAACCAAAATAATAAGTTAATGTGACTTAATATACCTGCCTAGTTATAAAAGATTACAAATTAAATGAATAATAAATAGTATATTAATCAAGCAGTAAACAGGAAAATAAATATTACTTATACAATTGAACAGGATCGCACACCTGTGATTTAATATTTATCATACAATGCTGAATACTGGACTATACTAGCTTGTTTCAGCGTGATATACAACATACATCAGTGCATTCGATGTATAATTGATTTAACTATTTGTAGCGTCAGCTGGTGGTTTCCCACCCGCACACGTGGGCCGGCTGTCGATCCCAAGTTTTTTTCAGTCAAGTCATTGCTGCTTGAGATTGATGCTTAAGATTAGCCAGTAGTTTCCCACCTGCATAACGCAGGCTGGTTGTAGACATGTATAGTTGCAAAATAGCAGGATTCAGTCAGGCAGGGAGGGCCGGGTGCGAATTTGCTTCCTATCTGGAGCCGCCGTAGTTCATCTAACGTCCGTACATTTTTATACCTATAATTATACCTATAACAGATCTTTGTCATATTAGTATTCATGTGAAATGTTTGGATTAGACAATTGATTAAATAACTCATCTTTCCTTAATTTGGATAGTTATTCAACTGGTTTTCCCCATCGGTATCTTGGTTTATTCCGTGATTGTCGCCACTTGGGCTTCCCTGTTTAGCTCCCTTTTCGATCTGTTGACTTTGTCGTCAACTTTTTGTCACTCAACCATACACAAATATAACACACATATGGGATTTCGCCTCACTGCTCACGTGGTCACCATTCATTCCTAGCATCGCTAAACCGGTCTTATATCTATCTCTTTTTCTTTGATATACGAGCTGTATTGTTAGGCTATTGAAGCATAATTTCGATATCCAGGCTGTGCACCCGGGCTATCGATCACACCTATAACTCCCAAATACCCCAACACTAAATGCTCCCACCCAGTAGTAGGTAGGCGAGTACTAAAAACAAAGTCTATGCACTAACATTTCTCTTTTGTTACTCGACCCACATCTCTACAACTATAAAATACACATATGGGATCTTGCCTCGCTGCTCACATGGTCCCCAGTCATCTCTAGCATCACTAAACCAGTCTTATATCTACCGTTTTGCTTTCGATATTCGAGTCGTATAGTCGGGCTATCGATGCGTTATCCCGAGATAGCCATCCGGGCTATCGATCACTCCGCTATTCAACCTAAACTATCGAAAAACTAACCTCAGCGGTGGGAGGGCGGGTACTAACGACAAAGCTAGACTAGAGTCGAGCTCAGCAGCAAAAACAAAAGATAAAGACCAAATTTCCACTCCTCTTTCCTTAAATAACTATCATCTATGACCTTATCCTTACTCAATTTCACCATAAAATCTCCCACTCAACACCTCATTTCTTACCCAACTCCCATGATCCATAAACTTCGTCACAAATACCTCATACTTACTCAACCATATCTACAATTCTCACACAATACCTCATACTCACCTGACTTCCCTTCAATCACCAATACCTCACTTTGCACTCTACGTTATGGCCCTGGTCCATGGTCTCGTGACAAATGGCTGTCCCGTGACTTCGTTCACGGCATCTCAATAACCAATAACCAATACCATATACTTACTCAATGGTACCAGAATCTCTAACGTAAAATCTCATCCTTACTCCTTTTCCATACACATAAAATTCATCACCAATACCTCATGCTTACCCATGCATCAGCCCTCATAATGGACCCAGTTCACAGTCTTGTAATAAAAAATGCCGCGTGACTTCATTCATGCATCTTGTCCTATACAATACCTCATTATTACTCATTTCCTTCCCCATAAATACCCGTCACTAATATCTCAAACCAATAATTCTCATACAATATCTCATCCTTGTACACTTTCTATACCTATAATATCGATACTAAACCTCATACTACTATGCATCAACTCTATGTCATGAACCCAGTTGACAGTCTCATGACAAATGGATGGCATCTCAATACCTCATACTAACCAGACATCAATATTACATCATAGGTCTGAGTCACGGTTATTCATGGCCTCTTACTTACTCTTTTCTTTAATATCCGACCTGTTCGATCAGACCAACAAGCCAATCACTTTCGATCTTTGGGTTGTCCACCCAAGCTACCAAACCCTTATACTTACTCAACCGCGCCTATGTTTCTTTTGAACTACCTTATTCTTATTTAATTTCTATACCATAAACAACTGTCATCAATACCTACTCAATGGAACCAAAATCTCTCATGCTGAACCTCATTCTTACTCCTTTCGCATACACCCAATATCAATCACAAATACCTCATATCTACTACTCATCAACCTTATGTCATGGACCTGGTTCATGGTTTCGTGACAAATGGATGACATGTGACTTAATTACAGCATCTCATTTTTCTCCTGTCCCTATACCTACTCAACTGAACCAAACATCTCTTATGCAATACTCATTCTTACTCATTTTCTGTACCCATAAATATACATCACCACTACTCATACTTACTCAATGAAACCAAAATCTTTCATGTAATACCTTATTCTTACTCATTTATAATATCTGTTCCATACCTTATACTTACCACTCATCAATGTCATGGATCTGGTTAATGGTCTTGTGACAAATGGATGCCATGCGACTCCATTCACGGCACCTCATTTCCTACTTAAATAACTGTCTCTTATGGCCTCATACCTACTTAACTGAACCAACACTTCTCATACAATACCTCATTCTTACTCATTCCTCTACCCATAAATATTTGTAACCAATACCTTACTCAACAAACCAATCATTCCACAATACTTTATTCTTACTAATTCCTATACACATAATATCTGTCATCAATACCTCATACTTACCATCATTAACTCTATATCTGGACCAGTTCACGTCATGACAAATGGATGCCACGTGTCTTCATTCATGGCACCTCAATACCCCATACTAATCGATCATGAACCTACAACATGGGTCTGGGTTATGGTCTCATGCTCCATTTATGGCATTTCACTTTCTCTTTCTTTATTACCTGATCTGTTCGATTAGGCCAACAAGCCAATTAATTACCTTCGATATTCTGGTTGTTAACCTGAACTATCAAATGCTCCTATAAGTCTGCCAAACCTATAGGGAGCTCCTACCTAGTGGTGGGTGGGCGGGTACTAATGACAAAGCTAGACTTCATTGAGCTAGCAGCAAAGACAAAAGAGGTAGAACAATTCCTGTCCTTACTTCTCTTAAAAAGCCAATTCCTATGACCTCATACTTACTCATTAACCCTATTCAATACATCATATTTCCCAAACTCTTAAACGTATCACCCCCTTAATCAATATCCTAAACTTATCCATCAACCACCCTGCATCATGGCAGGGTCATGGTCTCGTAACAAAAGGATGCCCGTGACTTCGTTCACGGCATCAACAGAAAGAACAATATTTTCGGTGAAATGTCTGGATTAGGCAATTGATTAAATTACTCATCTTTCCTTGCGCTTTCCTTAATTTGGATGGTTATTGAACTGGTTTTCCCCGCTGGTATCTTGGTTTTTTCCGTGATTGTCGCCACTCGGGACCTCCCTGTTTAGCTCCCTTTTTGATCTGTTGACTTTGCCGTCAACTTGAAAGAACAATATTTTCGGTGAAATGTCTGGATTAGGCAATTGATTAAATCACTCATCTTTCCCTGCGCTTTCCTTAATTTGGATGGTTATCGAACTGGTTTTCCCGCTGGTATCTTGGTTTTTTTTGTGATTGTCGCCACTCAGGGCCTCCCTGTTTAGCTCCCTTTTCGATCTGTTGACTTTGCTGTCAACTTGAAAGAACAATATTTTCGGTTCACACCGCATTTTTCATTACGCCAATAGAAAATTAAACGCCATTTAACATACCTGAAACATATGTAATTTCTAATTCATTTCTGGAAGATATACTCTTAACATAGTAATTTCTATTTTTAAATAAAATGGCGTAACAAAGAAATTATCAATATTATACTGAAACTTAAACCGCATATAGTAATTATATAATTAATATATCGTTGCTATGCAAAGTAAATATTATTGTAATAGTTTAAAATGGTTATTCGACCATGCAATGTACTTAAACTGCATAGAGTAATTATATAATTAATATATCGTTACTATGCAAAGTAGCATATTATTGTAATAAAAAATGGTTATTTGACCATGCAACGTCTAATGCAAAGTTTATTTTGCCCTAATTTTAAATCATACACCCGACAAACGAAATACCCCAGGTATGCAAATACAGGAAACCCAAGGCTATACTCATCATTGCACACTATTCCTGATATAAGCAGAGGCAAACAATCGAGTAACTATATTATTATTATATCGTTACTACGCAAAGTAGTATATTATTGTATAATATATTGTTTAAAATGGTTCTTTAGTTTATATTGTCCT
Organism: Gigaspora rosea; assembly: GCA_003550325.1. Lineage (NCBI taxonomy): Eukaryota > Fungi > Glomeromycota > Glomeromycetes > Diversisporales > Gigasporaceae > Gigaspora > Gigaspora rosea. Next base: position 73,540 of record QKWP01001669.1, on the reverse strand, counting down.
AATTTAAACATACACGTGACCTCTATCGAAAAGCCCCAGTTATGCAAAATACTGGAAACCATATTCATCATTGCACAACAATTCTGATACAGGCAGAGCCATACAAATAGAGATGAATTCATGTGAAGAGTTTATCCAATCAGAATCAAAAAAGCTACACCACTTAACTTGCCTGTAAACCATACACTTCGTACTTTGTACTCCGTTCCTGGTACAAATATTGTTACAGGGCGAAATGGGAAATGTTTATTGTTATAAGACAAAAGATGATAAAGAAAGCAGCTCGCCAGAGGCGTGACTTGGTGATTTAATCCGATTTAGTATAAAATTGACTTGGGTATGAATATAGTCTGAGTTTATTATGTTCTTTATTGAGTTTAACTATCGATCATCCGAAAAGTGTCTTAAGAAGAGCGAACCAACTTCCTTTTATACTTTTCGAATATTAGAAAAACTGTGAAGCTTTAATCATACGTTATTTTGCCTCATCCGATTTTAACATGCCACGGGTATCAGGCCTGATTTACGAAATCACCCCACATTTAGGCAAAGCCTCATACATCATGATCGATTACATGATCGGATGTCACATGAAATGTGGCGCAGTATAAATTCATTATCGACATTACTTTTTGCCCGTGACAATATCAATGAAAAAGATCAATGCTAATAGCAATGTGATTATTAATAATAATTATAATTATCGTCATTGATAAAATGCGCAATTATTATTGTCGTTATATGTCGTTATTAATAATTATCAGTATTTATTACATTGCTGTGGTCTCATGTCTGCGTCACGAATTGACCTGACGATCGGTAAAAATCGAGAAATAACACATGTCATTTCAATTCAAAATCGACGAACTTCTCAAAGTCCGGTATGCTCATATAAGTACAATAGCAGTACATTACACTAGCACAGCCCAGCAGGCTGACACCATTCTAGATGGCGGTTAACCATACACTCCGTTATGCAATGTTACGGGTGATTTGTACGTTTAATATTTTATATACAAAAATATATGAATTTATATTATATAACCAGAGACGCGACGTTGGTGATTTGGTAAGTTATTTTATTGTTGGATTTATTAGGGTGATTTATTAAATATATTATTAAGGAATTATTAGAATCCCGTAGGATGATTGTTTTACAATAGTGAAATCGTAGTGTTTTTATAACTTTTAATGAATTAAGGGAAACTCGATACTAAATGGGGCTTTGTTAAAGATTTACAATACATCAACTAATTCCTTTCTTTTACTTCCGGTTCCCTCGAGGTACTAATCTTGCGAGAAGGTTCTTTCTTTAAGGTTGCGTCAGTATTGCTGGAATCTTCTCTTGACGATCCCTAAGCCCGTAGTGATGGTCGAAGGTTCCAGAGGTCGACCGTTACACCGCCACAATCTAGTGATGATCGATTCTGATTTTTTGGAAATGTCACTTTTGGCCCGTGACAGCAAGCATAACTACGTTCCTGGTAATGGAAATAAAAGTTATCTGTAACAAATAAAGAAAAGATCTATATACAAATATGAGTAAAATTAATCGGGAAATTCAAATCTATAATGTCACAAATGCAATTTATCTGAGATATCTATTGTGTAACTTCTAGCCTACCTGTCAACTGCTCAGTAATAGCAGAAACTAATATGCAGCACACTTGATATAGTACGTGGAATTGGATGATTAGAAAGCAGAGCCACCAGATTTTAGCAGTAGCATAATAGCACTAATATTATCACGACAACAACATAACCAAATCCACCAAAATTGTTATATTTTAATTTATATCTAAAATAAACAATTTCGGTCAGATTTGGTTATGTGGTTGTCATGATAATGCTAGTGCTATTTGCTATTGCTAAAATCTGGTGGCTCTGCTAGGATAATGAAAAAATATAAAACTTTGATCGAAATATAACGTGCTCATGTGATGATTAAGAAAGTCGGGTCAAATTTATATATGACAAATATGTTCATAGTTGGGTCACATGCAGTAACCGATTTATGATTAAAGTGATGATTACGATGTAATGAGATGAGTTAAAATTTGGCATTTAAATAAAGAGTAAAAATAAAAATTAAATATGCTTTTTTTCAAGGATATACATATCTCGGTATGGTATGTACCAGGGGCCATTATTATTTCAGGTTGAAAGTGCTTTGTAGTTTGAGTAGTAAACTAGTTAGTAAAAAGCCACTGATTGACCTGCAACAATATGAGAGTGCATAATCATAGAGAATTATTTTTATTAAATTGTATTAAAATTTTATGCTTTTAAATTAGTTAAAATATTATAAATAATTTACTAAAAATTTTAATAATGGGATATTAAAGTACCTGGTAGGGTTTTGAGGATCCTTAATAGTAATAGCATGAGAAATGTAAATTGATTGTATAAACGATGTTAAAACTAAATAAAGTACGCCACTGAGCATCTCCTTGGGAGTTCAAAAAAAAATTTTTTTAATAATGTAAATAAGTATTCAAATATTTATTATTTAAATTAAAAAAAAATTTATATATGTAACTTAAATTCGTTAGATGTAAGTTACATTATAACTTACATTATACTTACATTTGCCCAACCCTAAGTAAAATCCTAAAACAATGAGGTAAACTATATCAATTATAACTTACTATATGTTTTAATAATATATTGTTACGGGGTGAATCGTAGGTTTATTAACTTATATATGAAAATATACGGATTTAAGGTGATAAGGTAACTCGCCAGAGGTGTGACAATGGTGATTTAGCAATTTATTAATAGATTTAGCAACGAGTTATTGAAGGGAAGTAATGAGTAATTAATGTTATAATCCCGTAGGATATGATATCTTTTACAAGAGAGAATTTACAGAGTTTTTATAGTTTTCACTAAACTAATATTTAAGAAGCTTAGGAAATAAATCGGATCTTTCATCACGAACGAATCAAGGAAGAATCACATAACTAAGGGGTTTACAATGATGAGTATTATATGATTATAATAATGATGGCTATGTTTAACAATATTTTAATTTTTAACTATTTCTAACTAATTCTTAATCCTTGATTTCTTCTTAGATTTCTTGGATTTCAGTTCTTAATCACGGATTTTACTGCGCCTAATTCCGAAGATCACTTTTAGCCCGTGACAATATTGAGCATACAATATTAATATGGTTGTGCTGTATCATAACTGTGCATTTAGTATCTATTTAATTGTCTAAATTCAATAACTAGATATAGTTATCATTTTTTAGTTTTCTAAATCAGGTTTACATTTATTTGTTCCTGTTTTAGCGGCAATGAAGCACAGTTACTTATGTGTTAAATATTGATAATTTATTGTAAAATAATTGAAAGGTTATAATACTTTCTAAAGATAAAGTTTGAATTCTTAAAATAAAGATTAATAAATATTGAAATAAATTATTTAATTCGTATTAAAATTATGACAAAGGTATTAAAATATGAATTATTTAAGACTTTTAATTAACTAATACTTTATTTCTATAGACCTATGATATCAAATTGCTCCTATGATCTGATTATCATTTAATTTTAATTTGGCTTTGAATTTTACAACAAGTTCAACTTTTGATTGTACGCTTGTACAGGTTAAACACTTTTCTCAAACACAATACCAGCTTTACCAGGTTTTAGTGGCCCAAGAAGAAATCCAGCATGCTGCTTGTGTTTCGCATTCTCAAGTTCAGCTTTGATATTATAATTCAATAGAACGTGATATAGAAGGATCTTAGCCAAAAGAACTACAAAAAATCTACCCGGACAGGCACGTCTACCAATTCCAAATACCAAGTAATCATGATCTGGTTTAGTTGCAGGAGAATTATGGCGATGTGCATCGAATTCCTGGGGATTTTGACCATTTAATTCTTCACTAAAAGATATTTCTGAAACATCTAAAAAAAACTTGACGACCTATGATTTAAATAGATAGAAAAAAAGGAGAAATATTATTGTTTGAAAGTTAAAAGAATATAATGTCAAAAAAATTTACCATATGGAATTTGAAATCCATTCGTTAATGTATAAGTTTCACGAACACAGGGACGTGGTACACTAAGCACATTAGAATTAAATCTTAAAGATTCTTTAATAAATCTTTCTAATTTCACCATGTTATTAAAATCTTTATATGTAGGTTTGCCATTACTCTTTTTAATTTCTTGAGCTTCTTGATATAACTCTTACCAATAATCCTTCTTTCTTTTTGCCAACTCTAATTTTCAAATAGAATATATTTAAAACATAATCAATTTAAAACATAATGACTTTATAATACAAAATAATGAAATATACTAACCGACTAAAGCATAGGCAGCTGCATTAGATGTATTTGCCATAGAAGCAAACATAAATACACCAATTGTGTCAACGATTATGTTATAATTTACATTATTTGGATTGAAATCTGGAGCTATTTCAGGATTGTCTAGGAAAAGTTGTAGAGCATCTACCTACAGTATTTTTTAAATAAATTATATTAAAATAATTTAAATATTATCAGAATAATATTGAATTAATAAATTTCTTTTATAATGACTTACAGGCGCATCCCAGCTGTCACCTAATTTCTTTTTATAAAGAAGACGTCTTTCTATGACTGGTCTAATACGATTAATAAGTTTACTTCTATGATTTGAAATAAATCTTAAAGAAAAGCTATGATCAAAAAATTAAGTTATATATAAAGAATATATTAGTATACATGGGCAGATCGGTTTTAAAATTTTCTAAAATATAGACTGATCCTTCAAATGCATATTAATATTTATAATCGTAAATATTCTGTCAAAAGTATTTTTGTATTTAAATTATGGACCAGTATGTATTAGCAAAACCAAAAAAATTATTTTATCATGCTCATGCAAGCCTCTAACGTAAAGTAGTTGAATTTTAAGATTTATCATTGGGATTTAAAAAACTTACGTTGCGACTTGGTCATGAAGCCAAGGATGTATTAATGATAATAATTTTGGCGCATAAAAAATATTAATAACCGAATAATATAAGTCTTTAAAGATTTCTAAAATATCCTCATAACTAGCACATTCCTTATTTTATAGAAGTTAACTGAGTCATTAATAATGAAAAAATAATTTTACATAAAAATAATAATATTACATACTTCACCAACAATAATATTTGCTGCTATTCGCAAATAAATATTTAATAAAAGTTCATTTGGGCTTTTAATAAGCTTTGGTTCTATAGTAATTAAACATTTATTTGAAACTTTATGAAATTCTATAAGAATAATTCATTATTAAAAGCTTATGAGCTTACCAACACATTCGCCAACAAAATTATTCATGCCTTCAATAATACTTTGATGTATCTTACTCGTGTTATGGGCTAATTTTAATTTAAAAAAGTCTCTCAATATTTTAACACTTCGATCTACATCGATTGCGGCATATGGAAACAGATATTTTGTCACTAATCGCTATTTTCATATTAAAAAAGAATGGTTTAAAATATATAATATTATAATAAAGTTTCTAAATCCATTAGAAATTATCAATTACTAACCACTTCAGAGCTTTCGTGAAAATTAAAATCGTGACCTTCTTTTTTGTATACATCGTAAATTGCATCCTTTCTAACTACAGTCATTAATTTGTCGAATATGTATAAAGTAAAGGCATCGCCATACTATTTAAAAATAATAAATTATTATAATAGAGTGTAAGAAAAGAAATATATTTCTATATATTTTTAGAAAAAAAAATTTAACCTTTTCCCTGGATTCTTCAATTAACTTTTCACAATTCGCTATAAACTGAAATGTATGTCCGAAAATTGGATATCGATAGTAAACTATGGGTGGCTCATTCTAAGAAAATAGCCTTTACATTAGTAACAATTATGAATAAATGTTAAAAATAGAAAAAAACTTACTAGTCGTTTTTTCGTTAGTTGGAGATAGACTAATGTTAGAATTAATCCTATGATTAATAATTGAACATAAACGTTTTCTAGCAAGATTTTAATCATTTTTTAAAAAATGATTTATCGTTGCAAGTTCCGGAATATAAAAAATCCACTATATAAAATTATTGTTTCTCAGAGACAATAATTTTTTTATACTGAAATAATATAAAATTTAGTTCGTTATAGAAAGGTGTGTTACAAGGAGTGTGCTAATGTAGCTAGAAGAATGTTGACTGTAGTATCGTATCTAATGCAGTCATTAATGAAAATTTAGATGTCATGGAATCATAGCTTATATTTATAAGTGGCAATTCCAATATTCCTGTAAAATTCTAATAGTATGAAGAATTTCTGATTCATAATAAAGTCGTATATAGGTGAGAAACATGTGCCAAAGGTCATCAATCTCAATGTGAATTAGCAAGTGAACGAATCGTTCAAGCACAATTAAAAATGTCTATGCTTATTTATTAAGATCAATAAAATAAACATGTAGTTGATACTTGAGTAAGTCGTATATAGGTGATAAACATGTACCAAAGGTCGTCAATCTCAATGTGATTAGCAAGTGAACGAATCGGGCCTCAACTAATAAAATCAAACATAGTCGGGGGGTAATATATGAAGATCATTAATTTCGGATTTATTAATGGTTAAATTTCGATATTATCGCTAATCAAAATAATTATAAAATTAAATTTACATTTATTAGCACAAATATCTAATGAAAGTGTATATAATTTTTTTAACTTGAAGCTCTCAACTAGCTCTACATGTTAATAGAGCTACTTTTTTCAATATTAAATGTTAAAAAATTAATTAATTTTTACGAAATTTTTTTAAAAAAATTATTTGAAAAATAGCTCTATATCACGTAGAGCTAGTTGAGAGCTTCAAGTTAAAAAAAAATTATATATATTTTTGTTTAATATTTAAATATATGGCCTATAAAAAAATCCGAAATTAATGATCTTCATATATGACCCTAACGATGTTTTGATTTAATTAGTTGAGGCCCCACCCTAACGAATCGTTCAAGCACAATTATATTTTATATAAAATGTTTGTTGAAAATTTGACTATTTTCGATGTTATTAGTGAGTGATCATACTATGCTTATTTATTAAGATCAATCAAAATAAACATGTAGTTGATGCTTGAGTGGGTCCTCTATTGATAACTAGGTGGACGGACGTGCGAAAATTATACCAAATTTTGATCGTGCGTACGGTTAATATATTAGAATCACTTTCAAATTTCTGTCAATTAATACATGGTAATAAAATATTTTTTTTAATTTAAAAGAATTTTTTAAAAAAAAAATTTATTGATTTTTTATCATTTTCTTTACAACATAGCTTTAAATGCTTTATTAGTCATTCTTTTTTTTTTATGTTCTCAAGCAATTTTTTCTATATGTTTATTAATAAAAAGTTTGAAAGTTGATGTTCTCAGAGAACATTGAGAACATCAGATTTCCAACACTGCGAATAGCACATGCCAATTGAGGATCAACATAAATTCAGAAATGATGTGTTTCAGAATTAAAATTCGTAAATCTTATTTTGATAAAACAAGATGACGTATTACAAATCTTATTTATTATATGCTCTTCATTATTGTTAATCGATACTGCTTCTAATATCGTATTTATTATTTTACATTAACAATATAGAGTTACTTTATTTGATGATGCATTATAATATAAATATCTATCCTGATATAACCATTATTCTTTTATTTGAATAGGATCCGGTTATTAAATTTTGTTAAAGGTTACAACCTTTCGGATAAAGAGTTATCCGGGTACGAGCACTAACTCCAATAAGATAATGGTATTATAATGATCGGCAAGTTATATACATTTCAGTAAACAGGAAATACTACATTGAATTTTCTGGACGTTTGTTCTTTAATATAATAGATAATAAAATCGAATATAATATTCCGATCTCGATTATTTAATGTAAATCCGTACTTTTTTCTTCTCTTAACAATTTCATACTGTATGCGAACATTTATCCTAATTTAATCATGAAAGCTTATACTTGTCAATTCAAGTGATGTATTTTGAAAATAAGTCCGATAACTCATGTTCATAAATAAAACATTTCTCATATAGTTTAAGTCATAATTAATAACTATTTAAAATGAGTAATGCAAATGTTTGTTAATTAAGGTATTAAATTTTAAATAAGGTCAATTTCGGAAAATATGCCTAATGTGTATCACAGTATCTTAATTGTCAATGATATTTATTACAATTTGAAATGGGTAAGTTCATAATACGTAGGGGTGCCAGAATTGATTGACAAAACTTTAATTCATAATAAGGGTATAAATGAGAGTATTCGGGGTTTGACCTTCATTATTTATATAATGAGGACGGAACTAAATCGATTAGAATCCATTTAAATTATATCATAATAACTGCTCCTAAAATCAAAGCCTCATCCTAATTCTTACTTTTAATAATAATTCAAAGCATCTAAATTCCATCTCTACTTACAATAATTATACCACTTAATCATGTCAACAATAATTCATTTTCTCCAAAAATTATTAAATATAACGATATTCGATATCTTTATTCTGTTTTTACTTTCATTCATAAGCTATATTATTAATCTTGCAATAAAGTATCCGAATAATGGTGTAGGAACAAATTATAGGAAAGACCTCCCTGGACCTAAGGGTGTCCCGATATTTGGAAATTTATTCACATTTATGTTTAAAAAAAACACTTACATTGAGCTCGAACAAGAATGGGCAAATAAATACGGTTCACTTTAGTATTTATTAATTTTTTTTTAAAATGGATAAAAAAAAAAAACATATTCATTTCGATGTTTATTTATTATTATTATTTTATTTTAAATAACAAAATAGCACATTTACAATTTTTAAAAGTCGGCATGTTGTCTCAAATGATCCACAAACATTAGAATATGTTTTAAAAAGTGAGTTTTCTAAATCAAGTATTAATATAAATAATTTCTTAATATTAATTAAAATTTTATGTTTTAAATTAAGCAAATTTTAAGAATTTTAAAAGAGACCCTGCCTTTATTGAAACATCCCATGATTTGATTGGCGAAGGAATCTTTACAGTCGACGGGTTGGTATCTCAGTAAATTATTTCTTACAACTAACTATTATAATATTTATTAATATATATAATATATATATATATACACAATAGTTCTATGTGGAAATTTCAAAGAAAATTAATAAGTCAACAGTTTCAAGGAAGAAACTTTAAAGATCTGGCTTTTGCATCTGTAATTAGAAAATCTGAAATTATGATAAACCATTTAAAAAAGTATGCAGATAGTGGAAAACTTATTGATTTAAAAGACTTATTTTTTAGATTTACTATAGATACTTTTGGAGAGTAAGTTTCTTTATATAACTCTAATAACTAATAATTAATTACTATGATTAATTTATTAAAATGTTTATTTTTTAAAAATGATAGTTTGACATTTGGTATAGATTTTGAATGTTTATCTAATATTGATGATAAAGCAAAATTTGTTACTAGTTTTGAATATGCTCAAGCAGTTTCACATGAGAGAGTTTTACAACCTTTCCGGAAACTAATAGAAAAATATAGCAAAAAAGGTCAACGAATGCATGAGGCTTGTAAATATCTTGATGACTATATATATAAAATAATAAATAGTCATAGATCCAAGCTTAAGGTTGAGAAGAAACCAGTTAACAATATGCTAACATTACTTATGGATGCCGTTGATGATAATGGTAAAAAATTTAATGATAAAGAGTTGCGAGATATAATATTGAGTCTTATTATTGCTGGTATGTTTATATTTCAAAAAAGTGAAAAAAAAGATGTATGTATTTAATATTAACAGTACTGTAAATTGTTTTTATTAAATAACTTTTTGTCAATTATTATTTAAGTCGTGATACTACTGCATGGGTAAGTTGCAATAACTGGTTAAATGTTATTCTTTATACTAAATTTTTGAATAAAATAGGCTTTATCTTGGATGATGTGTGAGATTATGGCAAACCAGTCTATTGAAAATTTATTGTTACAAGAAATTAATTCATTTCTTACTAAGAAAAGCCTATTCCATTATATGATGATATTAAGTTATTTAAATATACTACAGCTACATTTTATGAAACTCTTCGGTTATATCCTATTGTTCCAGTAAATGGAAAGGTAATTATTTATAATATTTTTTATATAAATAATGATTTATTTTTTAATTTTTTCTAATTATAAATAAAGGTATGTATTAAGAATGATGTTCTACCTAATAATACTCCAATATATGCTGGAGAATATGTGGAATATAATCTTTATATTATGGATAGAGATGAAAAAATCTGGGGAGATGATGCAAAACAATTCAATCCTAAAAGATTTTAAATTTAAAGAATAATTTAAAACCAAATAAATTCAAGTTTGCTTCTTTTCATGCTGGGCCTAGAACTTGGTTAGTATTACTTACAATATTACTGTATATGATTTTATTTTTTATATAGATTAATTTTTTTAATTATTTTTAATATTATAGTTTGGGAGAACAATTGGCAACTTTGGAAGTAGTAATACTTGCAATAATGTTGTTAAAAGAATTTAAATTTGAATTAGCATCTGGACAAAAATTTCCTCCAGAGTTTAAAGATGCTATGTTATTGCAGATGAAGGATCCTCTTATGACTAAAGTATCTTATAGAACTATAAATTCATAAATATAGTTAATACTTTTTATAGCAAACCCTTAAATAATAAACTCTAAATTTGTATCATTTTTTATTTAATAATTACTTATTAATTAATTTATATTATTTATAAATCTGAAAATAGTATGATATTTTTTGCATCAGAAAATTTTTTTTAAATTTCTAGTTAATATATATTATTTATAAAAAGATATTTATAAAAACTATTAATGGACTTAATAATTTGTTAACTAAAAGAAAATATTTTATAAAAAGAATTTAATGCATATAATAAATTATTTAATATTTTTTTAAATAAATCCCATATTCTTTGTAATACATCTTTAATTTTAATAATTGTTAATTTATCTAAAAAATAAAAGAAAATATTTTATAAAAACTATTTAATCTATATAAAAAATTTGTTAACTAAAAGAAAATATTTTATAAAAAGAATTTAATGCATATAATAAATTATTTAATATTTTTTTAAATAAATCCCATATTCTTTGTAATACATCTTTAATTTTAATAATTGTTAATTTATCTAAAAAATAAAAGAAAATATTTTATAAAAACTATTTAATCTATATAAAAAATTATTTAATATTTTTTTAAATAAAGCCTATTCTCTTTATAATACATTATTAATTTTAATAATTGTTAATTTATCTAGAAAATAAAAAGTAAAAAAAGCAATATTAAAAAATGCTATGCTTCAAAATTTTATAAAAATTTAATTATTTTTGTTAATAACTTAGTACTAATTGTATAAATATCTATTAAGTTTTGCTAAATATTGTTACTTGGCTCATCTTGGTCTTACAAGAGCAGTGCATTGAGAGTTTAATCTATATAAATCATAAAAAAATAGATTTTTTTTTGGATATAAATAAATTATAACAAAAATTGACCAAATACAAATACAAAATTTGCAAATTTATATTTTATAATTATGGTATAAATAAACTTTTTTAATATTAAAATGGAGTAATATATATTATTTGTGCCTTAAAAATGATCTTGGAGACTATATAGATTTTATGAATAAAAATTATCTAATAATTTAATTCAAATATTTTTTTATTTTGTAGAACTTCCTAAACTCTAAAAATAATAAAAAGTTTATTTGAATTGGATTACTGGATAGCAAGAAATTTAAATTTTTATTTATAAAATTAATATAGTTCTATAAGATTATTATTAAGACAAACTCTATATACCACAAATTATATAGAGTATTAGCTTCAAAAATTACATTATAGAATATATAATTCACTATGTTCTATAATATAAGCAAATATGCAAAATATTTATTTTTTTTTTAGAAAATGAACTATTTATTCATAAAATTTTTATAATAATTTTATTTATTTATTTTATATTGTAATTACAAATACAAACTCTAATATATACAGTAAACTTATAACTAGTTATTTTTGAGTTAAACTTTATTTAATTTAGTTATTCTATAAACTATTTTAGAATTTATATTACAACTATTATATTTGCAGTATATTCTACATTTTTAGAAAAGATCTTTTATTAGCCAGAGCATAGTAATGGACCCTTAGTGTCTATGCAAAGTGATACAAAAATTACCTTCCCTATGTGCTTCAATTATAAAATCTTACCAATTTTACTTTTTTGATATACTTGCATATATATAATATAAATCTTACAGAAATAGAATTTGGAAATTTTTTGTCTATCTGCATGCATGTCTATATTTGTACTTTAATATTACCAATATATGTATATTAACACTTTGTATAATATAGTAAACATCATATAAAGGGCTCTAGACATATAATGCTATACATTAGCCTAGTATAGGTAAATAGCTTATTGATTTATTTTTTTTTGCATTTTACAACTGAGACCATATCTCGATTCTTTATTAATTTTAATAAATTATATACATCTTTATTGTGTACATAGGAATACTAAATATATAGAAATGTTTGACTCAGACTACTTTATCTGCAGCCTAGAGTTGGCTAGATAGGACACAAGTCCTATCTAATCTTAGTTTTCAAGTTTTAACCTCAGACTTTGGTCCCCAACCAGACTGGCCATAGTTTCCTGAAAACGCTGCCAAGAGTTTGTAACTTGATCTTTACTATGTTTTGTGACTTTAGTTAAACAAATTGTAATTTCAAACTAACAAGTTAAGCCTCGCAGGGCTTGTTATACCAATTACTTAATTAAGTCCATCTATTGATGCTCTGGGTCCTTGTATTTCCACAGTGTTTCAGTTCCCTAATGAAAATTAATGTTCGCTACTAACAAGATATAAACCGGCAACCTTTCAATTTGTGATCTCAGAGCATAGCCGCTATACTATCGAACCCGAGGTCAGGTAAATAGCTTATAACTAAAGGCAATTATAATTTTAAATTAACTTCTATATAGTACTAGCTATTCTAATATTTATCTTTTTAAGATTTAGTACCAAATTTCTTCTAGTCTTAAAGCTCTTAACTAATTCAACTTCTAGAACTAGTTAACAGATAGTACTTATACATTCAATAGTAGTTTTGTAATATGCTCTTATATATTAATGAAAACTTCTATATTCTATGAAGTACAAGCTATATTGTATAATATGTTACTTCTACTAGATCTGTTCATAATACAGATACAACTTCTAGCTTTTGTTTAAATTGGTTGTATTTAATATTGGTATGCTCTTGTATTGCTATTTGTACATGCTTATATGTTACTACACTACTAGCCCAATATACTATTAAGTACTATTTTTAGATTATTATATATTTTTTTTATATAAGCCAACTTTTATATATTAGGTATAATAGTCTTCACTAATGCTAGAGGTGTTTCTTATATAGTTAGACCAATTTTTTATTAAGATCTTACTATGTTTTATTACTTCTCATACTACTCTAGTTTTACTATTATTTAGTTATTCTTTCAAGCAAATATACAGACTATCTAAAATGTTGGCATTGTCTAAAATATTTTTAGACCAGGACTTATATACACAACTTTTGTATAATATTATATTTAATGCTTTTTTCTATAGTATAATCATCTTTTAAAAATTTCTAATTCAAATTTGTACTTTATTTAAATATCTACAAGGCTTTATATTCAATTATAGCTCTATTTTTAGATTACAAAAGATTTTGCTTCTAGTCTGACTTGAATTATTAACCTTATCTGTAGAGTTTAGAATTTAACTATTAAGTTATAGGACCAAAACACTAAACTATTTATTTTTGATACTTCTGCATCTATATTTTTGAAACTAATTAGTATACAAATCCCAATAAAAATAAAAATTTTTAAACCTTTAAACAAAAATATTTTAACAACAATTTGTCTAAACCCTTTTAGTCATGTGTGTATGTTGATATATATATGTATATATAGTTAGATAGATTTATTTTCTTTGACCGGTTATTGATTAAACACAAAAAAGTAAATAATATAACCTCTGTTAGTATTATTAAGAGTTCTCTTGAAAGAAGCACCTATAATTAAATATCTAAAGAAACTAGTAAATTAATTCATTCTGAACCTTGCTGAGTGTGCTATGTCTTTAATTAGTTCTTTTCAACTATATAGTATAATATGAATAAAACTATGTATCAAGCCCTTGAGTCTGGTGTTACTATCATAATATCACAATATTAATATATTCTGCTATGATATTTATTTTTCTTTATATTATTCTTAAATTGATCATATATTATCCTATCTTATTTGCTCTTTTCTAATTTGTTTCTCTATACTCACCTTTCGTTATTACTAGGAATGGGTTCAGTTACAGTCAATCATTGGTCAGTCATTATTGTATTACTATAAGGGCCATGTTATAAATCGCTTGATTATTTTTTATTAGAGATCTAACACCTTTTCTCTTTTTTACCATATATATAGTCAGGTTTATATATATAATTTCAACTTTTTTTACTACTCTTGCCTCTAAAAAATCACCTGATTTTTGTCATTCTTCTAATAAAAACATTACTGTAGATTTCTGAAAATAGACTACTCTGAAAATAAATAACTCTCTAGGTTTTGAGTAAAAAATCTAAAAACCTCTAGTACCTGAAAATAAGCTACCTCTGTTTTCAAGCTAAAAAAAATAGTAATTTTTTTTATTCTAAAAATAATCTATCTCTCAAATCCATACAATAGTTAATAAATAAGTTTCCAGTAATACTTATTATTTTTCTAGTAGGTAAATAACAAATATTACTTGAAAACTTGTTTTTTTTCACTGTTATGATATCATTTCCTAACCGAGAATTTACATATATACGTGCATATGTATTTATTATTGTTATCAATATCTTCTTCTCACACTAACTTGATTTCATTACTGAATGTACTAAAATTAAAAAATTAAATAAATTAATAAAGTAAAATAAAAATGAAACAAATAAATCAAAAAAATAAATAAATTATAAATAAATTAGTTAAATAAAAAAATTAATTAAAATAATAAAAGATAAAAAAAGAAAAATTAAATAGCAAAAAAAATAAGTCAGTGTGACAGGTCGCATCTGAGCACAAATTTTTGCAGCTGAATGAGGTCAAATTCTGTTGTTTTCATGTTATCATGTACTAGAAAAGTTTATTTTTTTTAGTAATAAAACTTAATAGGATTTGGAAAGACTGTCAAAGTTCTAAAAATAAAATAAAAAAGTTAAAAAAAATAAAAAAAAACTAAAAAATAAAAAAAATTAAATAAATAATAATTAAAAATAGATCGAAAAAAATTTTTTTAAAAAAAAAATAAAATAAAAAATAAATAAATGTGGCAGATTATAATGAAATCCATATTAAAATGAAATTATAGTATAAAATCTCAAAAACTAATTTTTTTTGGGTGAATTTTTTAGGGTTAGGGTTTAGAGTTAGGGTTAGTTTTTAAAAAATTATAATAAACAAGTAGTAGTTGGTTTTAGAAGGCTAGCAAGTTATGTAGAAAATGTAGATTTCATTTTAAATTATGATCTATGACAATAAATAACATTAAAAAAAACAAAGAATAATTTAAAAAAAAAAATAAAAAAAAAAAAAATTAAAAAAAAACAAAAAGTAATTAAAAAAAATAAATAAAACAAAAAAATAAATAAAAGCAAAAAAAATAAATAAAAGAGAAAAAATAAATAATTATAGTTTATTAAAAAATAAATAAATAATGATAGATTAAAAAAATAAATATTAAAAATAAATAATAAAAAAATTAAAAATAAATATAAAAAAAAATTTTAAAACTAAATAATAAAAAAAAATTAAAACTAAATTGAATAATAAATTAAAAAAAATTCAAATAATAAAAAAAATATGTTTAAAAAAATAAATATTAAAAATAATAATAAAAAAAAATTAAAAAAAATATAAAAAAAATTTTAAACCTAAATAATAAAAAAAAATTAAAACTAATTTCTTAGCTATCTATAGTACTCCCAATTTCTATATATGGGGGTGAGTCAGTAGAAAAGTGACAAATTTTTTCTAAGTAAAAGTTTTCTTGACTTTAAGCTTAAATATTTTAACAACTATTTTAATAAATTTAATAAAATTTTTGTTATTTTAATTCTATATAATTTCAAGATTAAAATAAAAAAATTTTTAGCAAATTTGATTAAATAGTTGTCAAGAAATTTTAATTTAAAAATTAAAAAAATTTTACTAAAAATGATTTGTCCCTTTTCTACTGATTCACCTCCATATGTTCTCTATATATATATTTAATTAATATACCTGAATTCTATACTGTATTATTTTGTGACTCATGAAAATAAATTGGAAATAGACAATACTAAGCATCAGTTGAACAATCAAAGCCTTTATACATTATAGCGAATCTCTAGACTGATGAAGAGTTAGTAAAGCAGCTTTTGAGATCAATGTTTTAGATATAATATCTTAGTGTAGATAGTAATGTGAGAGAAGTTCATTGGAGCTCAAAGAATTAAAAATTAGTATTTCAGAAAGAAGCTAATTTTACAATTAAATAGAATAGTTTAGCTATTTGTATATATTGAATATGTATATAAGTCTGATGTATTCACTTTTTATATATCTTTAGAAAAGCATTAGGCATTATCATAATAATTCCTTCTTTATAATAAAGTGAATTCTTATTATATCGTATTTTATGACTTTTATTTATTTTTGCATCACTTTTTTTTGAATCCTTTTCTACATATATATAAATTTGACCTTATGTTTTCCTTCTCTTGTTTACTATTGCTAACTAAACTCAGCCCCTAATCTGCTACTCTTCCAATTTGATAGTGATATTGGTTAATTACTCATAGCTAGTTGACCATGGTCAGTCATATTGTTAAGTAACCAGTTATAAACAATAAATTATTTCTCCAATTATTCAATTAAATATCTAAATAAGTAACAAGTATAGATGAGCACTGTATAGACTGTCAAAAGCGAAACAAATCATGGCAATTTATATCACATGATTAATAAAACTATTATTCATAATTCTGGTCAAATTTGCTGATCATTTGGTCTAAGTTTTTGTTTGGATTGTGATTGGTTGTTCATTCATATCACTGCTCAGCATTTTTAACAATTTGGTGGTGACTGTAAAATTTGAAATTTTTCATTTTAATAATTATACTTTCTTTAATTCCCAAATATTATTAAACCTAAATCTCCTAGTAAAACTTTCGTCCTGCATAACACATATAATGTTTAAAGCTAATTTGCACAAGCCCAATTATTGCTCTCCCAATTTCGAGCATTACATTTTAGTACTGATTTTGGTGTTTTACAAAGTGGAAACAAGCTAAGCAAAAAATACAAGAAATAAACTTGCCTTGCTGATACTAGTATTCGATCTAAATGCCTGTATGAAAAAGAGAAAAAAGTTAGCCCATGTATAGTGATATGATTTCATAGAAGTACATTTCTGATTAGAATGGCCAAAAAAATATAACCTGGTGAAGATGATTATATTGGAAGATTGCTAAAAGTCAAAGCTGAATTTTCTAGAAATTAGGAATAGAATGTCGATCTTGAGGAACCAGTAAGTCATGCAAATAGCCTAGTACTATCACATAAATAGGTACTACACAGGGTGAAGAAATGTTATAGAAAGGATAATTGGAAGAGAATTAAGGGTTTTTTTCTATGCTATCAACTGGATATATAAATCAGAAAAATGGGTTATACCACAATTATGCATATATTGGATAATATGGAAATTATAAAAAAAAATTTTTAATACAAACTTTTATAGTAAAAGTGGTCAGTCACGATAGCCATATGCAGGGTTAAGAAGTGTATAACAAGGAGAACCCTTTGCGAAAACATGAGTGCAATTCTTTTTTCTTTAGTTTTGTTTGTTTGTATTAGAATCAATTTTTGTTTTTTTTCGTGCATTAAGCCAAATATTTTTTTCTTTCTGAATTGTTTTTTTAAAAAGTTTTTTTTAGTTTTGTTTGTCTTAAAATCAAATATTTTTTTAGTTTTAAAAGCTTTTGTATATGTTAAATGAATTTTTTTGTTGTCTTTCAAAGTATTTTTTTTTTGAAAAAAAATAAAATAAAAAGAGAAAATTGAGTAAGTTATTTTTCACGAGACTTGAAAAATTAAAGTATAGTGAATTGTTAGAAGCAGACTGAAATCCCATGATGAATGAATTTTCTATAAGTCCAAAGAGCACTAGCAAAAATATAACCTCTGTAGATGATGAATATGGTTCCAAAAAAAACTTTCCCACACCTGGTCCCAGTAAAAAGAAGAGTTTTCACAGTCCTGTACTCAAGCCCCACACCACAAGTCTTAATCTGGATAAATGCTTTGCTATTGATTCTATAAGAAAAAGAAGATCAAAGAAAAATCAGATCAAGACTTAAAACAAGTTAAAAATAAGGCATCAAAAGAAGAATTAGCCCTTTGTTTGATGATTTGGTCCTGACAATAGAAGTATGCCAAAATAGGAAAATCATTAAAATCATGATTTTAAAATTGATTTCCTGCAAGGTCAAATTGGGTATAGTATGAGGCCATGTCTTAATTTTCATGATAAAAATTAAAAGCCATTAAATTAATTGCATACGTCCATAATAGAAAGTAGCTAAATCGGTCATTAATTAAAAAGGTAAAAGAAAATAGCATGATATTTTTTCTTTCTTTTTTTCAAATTTTTTCTTTTTGTATCCTTAAAAATTTTTATAAATAGATTTGAAATTTGTCTTAGAAAAGTATTTCCATATGTGTGTTTTCATTGTGTAAAAGTTTGAAGATAATAAATAAAAACTCACATACCCTATGAATCTAAAATTACTATTATTTTCATGTACACTTTCTTCCCGTAACAAGCCCAATAAGCCTCCTTGCCAAATCATACTACCTCTCTTTGTTAGACTTGTTATGAGATCCTATAAGTCTGAGTTTTTGTTAGGGTGTATGATTGGTTGTTCATTCATATCACCCACTCAGTATCTTCGACAGTATAAAACTTTTAGAATAGGTGTATTTTTTTCTTTTGAACAACTTTAATTATTGCATAAAAGTTGATTTAATTAGTAAATTTGTAACTTTTCTATATAGCAACTATCTATAATCATATACAAAATTTTTAAAATATCTATTAAATCACTTTGAATCATGACAATTTTAATACAAACTAACTCAAGCTTAGCTACATATTATATTCATTAGAATAATAAGTTCTGCAACAAAATTTTGTTTAAAAACTCATAATAAAAAAATGATAATTCCAATGTAGACTTATCTTAATTAGAATAGCACCTTAACCAATATTGTAGTCACCAGAATAGCAAGTAAGTTCTGTAACAGAATTTTTAATTTATGATAAAATTATAACAATTCCAATGCAAACTAACTTACCTTAACACCAAAATAGTGAGTAGCTTATGTATTAAAATTATTTAAAGTAGAGTGTATGATAATTCCAATATATATTTTGATCTCTGGAATGGCAAGTTCTGTAAAAGAATTATTTACAATAACTCAATAGAAATCATAGTAATTTTAGTACAAACTAACCCAATATTAACTAAAATTAAGGTCACTGGAATAATGAGTAAATTCTGTAATAGAATTTTGTCTACAATAACCAACAATAAATAAAAGTCATAATAATGCTAATATAAACTCATTTAATCAGAATAGCAAGCAAGTTTTGTAACATAATTTTTTTAGTGACTTATAAATAAATCATATTAATCTCAATGCAAACTAACACACCCTAAGTACTTTTAATAGTTACAAAAATAGTAAGTAAGGTTTGCTCAATACAACTCATATATTATAATTATTAGAATAATTATTCTTTTGGTAAATTTTTTTAAAATTTATATATTTTTGGCTTATAAGCAAGTTAAATTTTTTTTTCTATAATTTAAATATAAATTTTAAAAAAATATAATCTTTATTTCCAAATTTTATCAAAAAAATTTTTATTTAAATATATTAATTTTAAAAAAATAGATAGAGATATTTTTATAGTAAAATTCAGGACAAATTTGCCTTGAATTTCAAATAGTTTAAGAGATAACTGAGAAATCAGAAATAAGTATTCAGGAAATTTAGAAATATTCAGAAATTTAAAAGGGCTTTATATAGATTTCTTATTACAAAAAATTATTAATTGGATACAGTATCATGTAAACAATTAAATGGAATAGTAACTTTTGATATTAAAATTAATACAAACTAGAATGCAAGTGCTGTAACAGTAATGATAAAAATTAAAATTTTAGTACAAGCTTACTATCCTTAATCACATAAAATTAAGATGATTTTAGGTACAAACTACCTCATTCTTAACCAATTTTGTAGTGCCAAAATAACAAGTTTTATAATACAGTATTTTATAGTAGAATAACAATAATTCTAATATAATAATTTTAGTACAAACAAACTTAACCATTTACTATAGTCACCAAAATTGCAAGTAAGCTTTGTAACAAAATTCTTATAGTAACTCATAATAGAAATTACAATAACGCTAATGCAAACTAATTTAAACTTAACTATATAGAAAAAAACAATTCTATTACAAATTAATCTTAAATATTTGTGGTCACCAGAATAGCAAGTAGGTTCTGTAACAGAATGTTTTATATATCATAGTAGAAATCATAAAAATCCTAATGCAAACTCATATAACCTTAACCATATACTCAGTTATTGGAATAGCAAATAAGCTCTATAAAAGAATATTTACTATAGCTTATTATAAAATTATAACAATATCAATACAAACTAACTTTCAACTATTTATATTGTATTATCACTCTTTTTAATGAATGAACTAATAAAATATTTAAAATCATCCTATCAAAATCATTTTTTGTAGCATATAGATATCATACCTGAGAAATCCTTTGAACTCTTCTTAAAAATTTTTATTAGAAGCTCTCTAATTTATATCAAACCTTCAGCAATACTAAGCCAGTTAAACATATAACTATTTTGAAATCATAAATATAATTACTAAAGGGATGCTAGCAGTGCCCCTACTTACACTTGCAATATATAAAAAAATAATTTAAACTTCTTGATTATTTGATATAAATTTGCAACTTAATAATTAATACAATTATATAAAAAGCTCTCTTAGTATTACATTTTTAACCTTGTTAAAATTGTAAAATAAACTATATTGGAAAGTATGAAAAGCATTGTTTTTACAAAGGTATTCAGTAAAGTAGTACTGTATGATACTACAAATCTGGACAAACATACAAAAATTTTGATAGTACATACACTTGTAAAGGTATTCAGTAAAGTAGTACTGTATGGTACTACAAATTTGGCCAGACATACAAAAATTTTTGATAGTACATACGCTTGTAATATATAAAATTTTTTATACTAGTAACTTATGAAATTTTATCTTTAAATTTTTTTTTGATGTATATATTATTTTAAATATGTAAATATATATTTAACTATTTTTATATATCAAATATATAGCTATATATTATCATCAATATTGTATTTGTGACATATATTCAATCTACAAGAATATACATTATTTTAAATATGTAAATATATATTTTAACTATATATATATGTCGAATATATAGCTATATATTATCATCAATATTGTATTTGTGACATATATTCAATCTACAAGCATGTTTGTATTATAAAACATATCTATTTCTATGTATATATATGTAGAAAATAAGCAATCAAGCAAATTCGCAAGATTAATCTAAATGTATTTGCATTTAAGGCAAATCTAAATTTATTTTTAGTTGCTGATTTTGCAATTCAATAATCTCTGCTTCAGCTAATTACACATTCTATATTCTGTAAATACATGTTATCTTAAAAATCTTTTTATATTACACTACTTCTCTAAATGCACATAGCCAATCAAATTTTAGTATTTAAGATAGGTTATAAGTTTTTAGTAGAAGTTACACAAACTTGATAATTAATTTTTAAAGTTGCAATTTAATTGGCTCTCTCTAAATGCAATACTTCCTAAATGCACATTGTAGACTTGTTTGTACATGTTGTATTTATAATGGTTTAAACTTTATATTAGACATATTTAAATATTTAACATTAAATTTTTTTAGATTAAAATAGTATCAATACTACAGATAATAAACTATTCCTCTAGTATCCCTCCTAGACTATATGAAAATATTACCTCAAAGTTTAGAATTACTTATAAACTTTACTTATTCTAATATTCATATAACAAATATCATAGTGAATAAATTATTCTCTTCTCGTAGAATCAAAATATTGATTATATAAATCAAATAATTATTAACTTAACTTTCAAGAATCCAATACACATATATTAGTGCTAATAATACAGTAGCAAAAAATAGTGCTAACAATAATAATAATATTTATTATATTGAATTTCTAAATTTTCTCATATTACTTGTAAAACTTAATCTAAAAATTGTTGTTCAATAAAGTTATTTAGAAATATTGCTTCTGGCCAAGATTTTTGTAATATATACACTTATAAAGATCATGGCAGAGAATTTCTTCAACTACTAAACTTCTATTTTTCTTCAAAAAAAGCAATTTTCTGTATATGTTACTTATACAATGACCATTAATAAGTCACAAGACCAATTAGTTAAACATGTTGGCTTAGATATTTGAATATTATTATTTTTATAGACAACTTTATGTTGCTCTTTCACATAGCTCTTTTTCAAATTCTATTAGAATTCTTCTTTTTAAAAAAAGTTAATACAACAACAATATAGTATACCTAAAGTTTTTTATAAATTTAATACACTTTTGTAACTATAAGAGTTAACAATTTTCCAATTATTACCTTACAATAAACTACTATTTTTACTTACTTTACCAAATTATTTAATTAATAAAAACAATGCTATTGTTATAGTACCGGAAGCCTTCTTTAATTCTGATAAAGTAACAATCACATGGCTTCTAAGATCCTTCTCTTGGGTGTGAAGCAGTATGCAAGAGAGAAGTATAGTTTACTTTATGTTTGTAAGAAACTGCACACTTATCTAAGGCAGTTCATATAAAACAACAAGAGATAATAGACAGTTTATTAATTTAACAAGAGGGCTATTCCAAGGTGTTTGTTCCTTAGAAATCCCAAGAGTTTATTAATAATAAGAGATAAGGATAAAAGATATAAAGATAATTATAAAATACAATGCCTGGATCTGTTCTAAACTAAGGGAAATAAGGCGTATTTATATATCTATTGAGCTAAGCATCGCTAAGTATAGTTAAGCATTGCTAAGCGTTATTAAGTGTTGCAAAGTGTTGTTAAGTGTAGCTAAGCATCATTAAGTGTTGCTAAGTGTCATTCAGAGTCGCTAAGCATCATTGAGTGTTATAGTACATCAATTTCATATATCACTATTACTAAATACAGTTATTACAAAATTTTCTTATAAAGTTCTAATTTTCTAACCAATTTCTACCAAAATTAACAAAGCTATTCTATAACATTTCTCTTCCTTTTAAGAACGAACTCCATGAGATCTAATTTGGGAAAGAGCTTGAGAAAGTTCAGTATCTGTTAACTTCGTAATTATTGTATAAGTAAATTAGGTCATTCAAGAGATATTTTCAATAGGACAGTTGAGAAAAGAAATTTCATCCATTTGGCACACTTTCATGTGTCTCGGGCTCTTCTTTCTTATCAGCAAAAAAAATAGACGATATATATCGATTACTAACCAGTAATTATATATCGATACTAATCACCCCTGCCGATTACTAACGATAATGATAATGATCGATATATAGCGAATTCGTTAATCATCGATAATGCTAGTTATCGATACTAATCACCCCTGCTGATTACTAACGATCATGATAATGATCGATATATAACGAATTCTATGATATATAACGATACCCATCACTCTTGTCGATTATTATCGATAGTGATAGTAATCGATATATATCGATATTAATCGATATATATCCGAAATGTTATCAATTAATAATTATTATATTCACATAATCATGCTTTTTGAACATTTTACAGATTTTCGCAAGTTTTCGCAATTTAATTATAAATTTTTTTTATTTATTATTATTATATAATATTTTAATTTATTAAATATACAATAATTACAAGTTTTCACTATTTAATATAAAATTTTATTTTTTTATTATATATTATATTTTAAATATTACATATATTACATATTATTATAAAAAAAAATGACAAAAAAAAATAAATCCAAAAAAAACGAAACCAAAAAAAATTAAAAAAATGAAACCAAAAAAAATAAACTATTATATTCTTTATATTTGCTCATATTCGCTTATATTCGTTTATATTTGCTTATATTC
>QKWP01001669.1:27523-47871 GCA_003550325.1 Gigaspora rosea | reverse complement strand
ATGAAATTTTTGTAATGTGGTCAAAACACTGTGTAATCGTTAAAGATCTGTTAATTGTTATATATTGTTTCAAGTAATTACGATTATAATCGATTTATAGATATATAACAATTTAATATAAAAATGATATATATCGATTTATAGATATATAACGATTTAATATAAAAAAATTATATATATCAATTATAGATATATATTGATTTTTATCCAATTTAATCGATATATAACGATATTATGATATATATCGATTATAGATATATATTGATTTTTATCCAATAATCAATATATATCGATATTTTAATCGATATATAACGATATTATATAATCGATATAAAATGATTAAGTGCTATATATCGATCAATATCTATGTATAAAATTTTCTGATGCTCCTTGAGTCCTTTTAATTATAGATCGAATATTTTCGTAAGCATTGGGTACTTGTCTATAAGGTCACCAAGATAATAATAAGCTTCGAGCAGCTTGGTTTGGTCTTGTTTGTTTCTAGTGCGAGTCTTAATTCATTTGAGAATTTTCTGCAATTTCTTGATACGTTATTCCAGTATACAGAGGAATAGATGTCTGAGTTGGAGGTCCATAAGGTTGGATAATATCTTGTATAATTTTGACTAATTTTTCGGATATCAAAGCAGGTATTACTTCTTCTTGGTTAGTAATTGGAACTGACAATGTTTCTTCTTGTATGTCTTTGATTCTAGATTTGAGTCATTTACTTCTAGTAAATTAATTTCTAATTGTCTGTGTTTTCTAGAGTATTTAGAAAATTATTTGAGTCTGGCTCAAGAAAAGAAGTAATTAAATTGGTGAGATCAATAGTTTAAGTAGCATCATTATTATCACATAACTATGTATTATTTCGGGCAGCATTATTTTGTTTCCATATCTGAAAAAGGTATTGGAGGGCTAACAAGGTTTGAGATTGCAGTGTAGGGGTAGTCATTTTTGGGAAAATTTCAAAAGAAGTAGTTGTATAAATATATTTTGAAGTTTTACGAATTAAATTGTGTGTTTTATCCCCTTGTAGATCAAATTTCTTCTAGAAATTTTCAGGAGAATCAATAACAACTACTGGATCCCATGTTTGTGGCTCATGATATTTAGCAAGACAATCATTATTATAATATTTTTGTAAAATTTTCCCTTCTATTGTTCGTAATTTATAAACACCATTGTCTAATTTCTCATGAATAAGGAAATGTCTGAATTTTTTATTTTCAAATTTGGCTAAGCGGGAGGCTTCTAATTCCTTTCTTTGTATTCACACTTTATCACCAATTTCAAATGACTCTGTTTGAATATTGGCATCAAAACAGACTTTTTGTTTCTGCTGTGATCATTCAGTATTTTGTCTAGCCTGGTTCTGATAAGTTGGTAATTTTTCTATTAAGTCATAAGCTCATTAAAAAATACTTCCTTGTAAGTCTATTTTGTTATCTACTTCTGTAGGTTCTACTAGAAAAAGTGCTTTAATTGGTAAATTAGCATATCTTCCATATATAAGTTGGAAGGGAGTATATCCTGTAGTAGCATGTCTTTTTGTCCTATATGCTAAAAGAATAGCAAGTATATACAAATCCCAATCGTTATCACCTTTCACTTTTGCAAGTAATTGATACAATGTTCTATTAATCTTTCTACTATACCATTTGTATGAGAGTAGTAGAGAAAAGAGAATTTGTGCTTGATAAGAAATTTTTTACAGAGAATTCTAATTGTTTTACTAATAAAATTGCGATCCTGGTCTGATAAAATAATTTTTGGAGTCCCATGTTTACAGATTATCTCTTCAAAAATAAACTGAGCAAGTGTACTAGCACTAGTATCTGGAACAGCACGAGCTTTTGGCCATCGTATTAGGTATTCAGTAGCAACAATAATATATTGATTGTTTTGTTTAGTTATAGTCAAAGGGCCTACAAAGTCAATTCCAACATGTTTGAAAGTTCTTCCAATTTGTATAGAATGTAGAGGTTCTTTTCTATGATCTTTTTTTCTTCGTTGGCATTCTTCACTTCACATATTCTTGTATGTCTCGATACATTTGGTTCCAATAATAATGTTCTGATACTTTATAATACATAGCATCCGTTCCCAAATGTCTAGCAGTGGTGTACTTATGCATTATATATAATACTGGTTCGACTTATGTCTATTTAATAACTCTAAAGGGTCTGTCTGGGTTTCTTTTATTCTTTTTATAGAGAAAGTGATGTCTAATTTCAAAATATTTACCCTGGGTCATAAGTCTTTTCCGTTCTTGATCAGTAAATCCATCTTGAATTTGGTCTGTGTTCAAATAGTGGTAAAGATTATAATATTGGTCAAGATTCATAAGATCTATTAGATATAGTTGTCTAAGTCAGTAACCATAAGAGAGCATTAACATTTGAATAGATTCGGTCTGGTTTATGGATAATTCCAAAATTGTATAGTTAGAGCTTCAAGATTCATCTTCCAATTCTTTCTTTGGGTTCAGCAGTACGTAATCACTTCAACGCTGAATGGTCTGTAACTAGAATAAATTTTGTAGTGCCTAAATATTTATTAAAATGTTCTATGGCCCATACAACTGCAGCACATTCAAGTTCAGTTGCGGTATAATTCATTTCTTCCTTTTGTAAACTCTTACTAGCATAGGCAATAGGGTGTTCTTTCCCATTTTTATCTAGTTGGCTTAATGTGGCTCCAAAGCTATTGTAAGAAGCATTAGTAGCAAGTATAAATATCTTTTTAAAGTTTGGGTATGCTAATATTGGGGCAGTAATAAGCCTAGATTTTAACTCTTCAAAAGCTTTTTACTAGCTCTTTGTTGTTTATCTTGCTAGTGATAGGGTTCATCTTTTTGTAAAAGAGAATTCAAAGGGTAAGCAATTGATGAAAAGTTTTGAATAAATTGGTAGTAGTATCCTGCAAGTCAAAGAAAAGATCAAAGAGCTGTAAGGTTTTTAGGAGGTTAAATCTATTGGACAACTTCTACTTTTTGAGGGTCAGGTGCGATACCCTTAGCAGGGATAAGATGTCCCAGAAAAGGTAATTGGTGCATCCAGAAGGTATATTTCTCTATATTAAGTCTGAATCCTGCTTGATTTTTTTTTTTAAGTTTAGAGGCCGTGTGCTATGGCCGGGATTTTATTATGAGTTATAGTGACGTAATATTTGTTACATGAATGAGGATACAACTAGCCACACGTGCACTTTTGGTGCCTAATTTAAGTAGTCCGCCCGAAGGTTCTACACTAGCTGCCATACCTACAACACAACTACGGGAATTGTCTATTTAAACCCTCTGGTTTATGGTCCTCCTATTACTACCCGATGCACTACATTTAATGCAGATATTGTGGGCCACAACCCTTTTAGGTATCGACGACCTAAGGGCTACTTTACCCTCGCACAAGAGCCTACCGGAACAAATTCCATGTCCCATACATGTACCATTGCCCGGATTTGGTAACCGAGGCTACCTGCCCTTATTAGGTTCGTTCCGATCGTAGTATTCGCCTTCTCTGGTGCATACCGTAGGACCGATTTTCACTACCTCCTAACTCGGGTCTTGCCAAACGGGTTCTTGTGGGTTTTTTCCGGTTCCCTGGATTTGCGATGTAACACATACATCATTGCGCCCGCAGGCTCTCATTCAAGATGGTGGAACCAAGGTTACAGGTTTAGTGCCCAACCGCTCATAAGCCACAATCACCGAATGCAGATTTAACTTCAAAACGTCGCCAGTGGGATTCGAACTGTCAACCTGCCGCTTGGGGGTAACACCTTGACCACTTCTCTAAGGCGCCACACCCCTGAGTCCTGCTTGATTAATTCTATTAAATACTCTTTTTAAATGGGTCAAGTGTTCATTAAATGTTTTAGAATAAACAATTGTATCGTCTAAGTATACAACTATAAATTTCTATACAATTCCTTTATATACATAATCCATTAGCCTTTGGAAAGTTGCAGGAGTATTGCAAAGACCAAAAGGCATTACATTAAATCATAAATTTCATATCATTGGTAAAGATATTTTTCTCTTTGTCACGAGGATCCATGGCAACTTGCCAATATCTACTCGCAAAATCAAGAGTAGAGAACCAAGAGCACCTGTCAGAGCATTGAGCATTTCATCAATACGAGGTAAAGGATAAGCATCCTTTTTGGTGACAGCATTTATTTTTCTGTAGTCTATGCAGAATCGTAATTTGCTAATTTTCTTTCGTACTAGAACAACAGGTGAGTTCAAGGGCTGTCAGAGGGTTGAATAAGTTTGCATTCTAATATTTTTTGTATTTCTTGCTGTATAAATTCTTGTTCATTTGGAGGTGCAGAGTAAGGGCGAGAACGAATAGAGTGTACATCCTCAGTATAGATTCGATAAGTAACCAGGTCAGTTCGTCCTAGCTTAGTTATATCATTTGCAAAGAGGTCTGCAAATTCTTCTAATAATTTTTGAAAAGCTAGGCCTTGTTCTTTATTAAGGGTCCAATATTTAAAGAGGTCTGGGCTAATAGAGTATATTCTTCATTTCAAGGGTAATAATATTTACATGCGTAGGTATAAGGGTTTGGTCTGCGTCGACAGATAGTTTATGATCCTGTCTAGGATTCTCTAAAAATTTTAACAAAGCATATACAAGGCAGTAGCCCATTGGTGAGTATTTTGGGCTTCTTCTTGAAAAAAGCATAGTAAAGCAGCGTTGGTAGTTTCCAAGATTTCAATTTTTGCTTGTAATTGTTTTATTAGTTGGTCTTGTTGTTGTACTTGTTGGAGTGGTAAAACTGGGAGTCATTATCCAATTTCTTAATAGTTTCTTCAATAGGTTGAAAGTAAATTTCTGGGTCTGGAAGTTTGCAATTATCACAATATTCTTGATTTGCATTCAATTCTTCTTGGTGTTTAACATGTAAACATTCTTGGCAAAGGTCAACAGGAACTGTAAAGTTTTTTCAAAGTATGGCGAGGGTATACTTCTGGTCATAGTCTGGGTGGCTAGTATCAAAGAATTTATCCAAAATTGCTTGTAGGGGATCAATATCATTTTCTGATAATATGTCTGATTCAGCTTGCAATATAAGTTGCATTTTTTCATAGCTCCAAGGTTGAGTTATGCGATCAGAGGTTAAAGGTTCTAAGGCCTGGTGATAGTCTGGTTATTTTCATTCAAGAGAATTTTTGCAAGTCAGTAAATTCTGGTCTGGTTCATTTCATATTGGTGTCCAGCATTCTTTGTTGATTCAGTATAATGTTTAATTTAGGTTCAAAGGTTATAGTTAGAATTATACTGGATATACTGGCTAGCTTTATATGCATAGAAGTGTTCCAATTCACAAAACCATAATTCTTCTCGAAGACTGTCTAATTGACACATTCTAGGTCTTGTATCTAATTTGTTACATACTTTACAACTAACAAGCATTCCATGTCCTTCACCTGGGTGAAGAAATGGATACTTCTAGGGTCTTCTTAGTCTAGAACACAGTAGAAGTCGGTATAGCATTCAGGGCATAAAAGTTTCTCTTCAAGAAGTTTAAGAACTTCAGGTCTTTTAGGAACTTTACATTGACAACAATAATGGGTACGGCAAGGGCTATGAGTAGGTAAATGATTACTATCAACTTGATAAAAATGTACATCTGCACTGATAAACCAAGTTTTGTTTTTTACAAGTGGCAAGAGGACAATAAACTTCAATATGGCCTAATGTACTGCATCCTCTGTAGACATTATTGGGGCAGTCCCTATATAGGTGGTTGGAGTCATTGCAAGTAGAACAAGGAATATGCTTTGGGGCTTGTTTAGGACATTTAATTGCGATGTGGCCAAATTTCTGGTATCGGTTACATTTGTTGGTAGGGCAATTTGCAAAGAGGTGGTCAGAAGAACCACAATTTCCACAAATATGCTGTTTAGGAGCTTTTCTGTTTCTACGGTAAGACTGATAAGTTGTCCATTCATTTTCTTTTGATAAGAGAGATTGGTCTGAGTCTTTTCAATCAAAAGCATAAGCTTCTCGAGGATATAAATATTCTGGTTCATAAAGGTCTAATTCATCTGATGCAGTAACAGTGGGTTGACTAGGTAGAGATTGGTTGCTTTCATAAGTAGTAGAGATAGTGTGTTTCTTGTTTTCCCATTTAAAAGTATAACAGCCATTTTTTCAGTTATAGTTTGCTTCAACTTTTTAATTCCAGTCATTGCCTAAAAGAAGAAAGTAAGAAGTAGTGTCTACCATGTCTACAGTAAAAAGATGGTAATATGGTCAATTTTAACTGGCAGGTTCTTTATAATTCCCAATGATTAAGTAAAAGTTCCAACTGCAAGGACTATAAGGCTATTAAAGGCCTTTTCAATAGTCAATCTAAGTTCCTTAACTGTCTTGTGAGCAATCATACTAATTGAAGCACCACTATCAATAATAGCTTAATAGGGTTTATTCTGAAGAGAGACATTATATTTGACAGATGTAGTATATGCAGGGGTTTGAACAAGATTAGCATTTTTGGCTTCCTCATATAAGTGAGTAGCCAAGACACCTCAGATAAATTGATTATTGAACAGTGTTTCCCATTTGTTGGCAGTAAGAAAGGGTGTCTGAGTCTAATTTTGTGTAGAATAATTAACACTTATATGATAAGGAGAAGGTGATCAATTAGAGGAGTTTTGGTAAGAGAGATAGTTATCATCATTCTGGTTTCTATAATTATTATCTCTAGATTGGCTTCTAAGACAAAAACTATTACAACTATGAGAATGGTTTCTGTTATTGGAATAGTGAGCAAAGGAGCGACTATTTCGGTCCCTATTTTGGTTGTTATTTTTGTTCCGGTTGTTATTATTATTGCTATGATAAGAATTGAATCCTTGTTGTTGGTCTTATTTTCTACTATTACAATCATGAATAAAATGTCCAGTGCATCCACAATAATAGCAAATAGAAGGCTCTTTCATATAGGGGTTTGGGCATTTTTGTTAGCATAATTAACGGAAGAGGTAGGGGTAGTCTATGTCTGGGCTAAATTAATACTAAGCTTAGCAATTTGGTCAGTAAATTGTTGAATAGCCTGGTCTGTATTAGTAGTAAGAGTAGTTATTAATTTTTCAGTTTTCTAGTGGAGAGCTATTTTAATAGCATTATCCAAGATATAAGGCACAGCAGCTTGAACATTAACTCCATACTCAGAACACAAGCCTTGAATAAAAAGTTGCTTAACAAAATCAGCTGGAAAAAGATTTTCTGGGTTTACTTTCTTTTGTAATGTATGAAATTGGTTGACATATCCATCCATAGTCTCTGTGGGTCCTTGCTTAATATTAAAAAGCTGTTTTTGCCAAAGAGCCTTTTGTTTAGTAGTATAAAAATGTGCCTTAAAAGATGCTAGAAACATCAGTTCTAAGTAGCATCATTATTAAAAACATTGGGTAGTGGATTTAAAGCTTGGTTTTAGTCCAGAGCAACTCCTTTAAGGTACACAGAAGCGAGTTGGAGTTTCTGTTCAGCACTCTATTTATTAGCAATAGCAGCTTTTCTAGCCATTTAGCAGGGTCTTGGGTTCCGTCACTATAAAAATCTGCAATAGTTATAAGAGTTTTCTCAGAGCCTTGCCCAAGGGCAGCAGCAAGATCAGTTATAGCTTGTGTAGCAGCTCATAAAGCAGCATCTCCTATTGGATTTTCTTTGTTTAGTTAGTTAAGGAGTAAGATAGGGTTTAATTCTTCAACAATAGTTGTAAATTTATTTCCTCGAATTGTGGAGGAGAGTTAGTTCTAACAATAGTAGTTTCTTGGTTTTGAATATAATGGTCAAGTGGATCAATTAAATTTTGATTGTTAAGAGAAGGTGTATTAAGTAAGAGAGGTATATAACGTGGGGTAGCAGTTATATTTAAATTAACAGTAGGGTAAAATTCAGTTATAGGGGGGGGGGTGGAGGAGCAGTTGTGTGAGTAGAAGGTTTGTTGTATTAAGCGAAGAAAGCGATTTTGTTGTAAAGGAGAAGTAGTTTCTTGAGTATAATAATATAGAATTTCTGAGATAGTGAGGAAGAAAACTCAAGTTGTTGGGGATTGGTATATAAGTATTAGTAAAGGAACCAACACTATCGTTAGCTAATTGTTCAGGACCTAAAGTATATATAGATCTGGGCGTAAAAGTATCAAAGTTTAATTCAGTTCTTTCCAATTGATTTTGGAAATCAAATAGAAGGTTTTCAGTCCTTAGTCGAAATGATATGCGATTATTTGGTGATAAGACTTTTAAATATAAAAACAAAAAAAAATAAAATACAAAAATAGAAAAAAATATTTATACCTGATACTGTATGATCGCTAATCTGAAAAATGATTGGCCGATCATATTAGTATAATATGTACTGTACATGTACGAATAATAGGACTGCCTATTTTATTTTGCTATTTCCACTATAGTTACACAAAAGTTACGATTTTTAGATTTTAATATAATATTGTATATTATAATTTTAATTTAGTGCTTGTAGTCGATTTTGTATTCGTTGACTTTATCGACTTAGCCAGCTTGGTCAGTCAGTTTTTTATAAAATCGACTAAGCTGTTTTAATATTAGATGATATTAAATGTGACAGATCATAATGAAATCCAGATTAAAATGAAATGATAGTATAAAATCTTGAAAACTAAATTTTTTTGGGGTACATTTTTTAGGTTTAGGGGTTTAGGGTTAGGGTTAGTTTTAAAAAAAATTATAATAAACAAATATTAATGGGTTTTAGAAGGCTAGCAGGTTAAGTATAGAATGTAGATTTCATTTTAAATTATAATTTGTAACAATAATTATTAGATAGCGCAAGTTTACAAGTAAGCAGTATAGAATGTCTAGTTTTGTTAATCCCATTTATAGTGTTCTGACCCGGGTAAGTATCACCCGGGTCACCCGCGGGTGGGCGGGTGACCCGGGTTGAGTTATGGCCCACCCGGGTGGTCAACCCGCGGGTGACCCGCGGGTCACCCGTGGGTCAACCCGCGGGTCACCCGTGGTTCAACCCGCGGGTCAGTGACCCGTATGGGTTTACAGCGAACTTCGATACGAAGTTGATCTGTAATAAATAGATAATATTTGATCTTTTTAAGATCTTTTACATATTTTTTTTTTCTTTTTCTTTTATTTAAATTTTTTTATTTTTTTTTTATTTTATTAAATTTTTTTATTTTATTTATTCAAATTTTTTTTATAACGTTACATTTTTTTTTTACATTTTTTTAAGATCTTTTTGATCTTTTATTTAAATTTTTAAATCTATACTAAGATTAGTATTAGTTTTTATGTTTTTCTTTTTTATTTTTTGTTTTTTTTTTTACTAACTATTTCTTTCTTCTATAGGTTTTGTATACTGCCGGCAAGAGTAAAATGGCATAATATTCAGAGATCTCGACCTGGAAGTGTTAGAACTGACTAAGATAAGTATTATTTTTTTTTTTTTTTTTGCTTTCTTCTTTTTTATTTTTCGTTTTTTTTTGCTAAATACTCCTTTCTTCTATAGGTTATGTGTACTACTAGGAAGGGTGGAATGGCGTGAAGATTTAGAGATCTCGACTCAGAGATCTCAACCCGGAAGTGCTAAAACTAATTTTTGTATTTCTTTTTATTTTTCGTTCTTTTTTGCTAATTACTTCTTTCTCTTATGGACTTTGTGTACTGCCGGCAAGAGGAAATGGCATAAAGATTCAGAGATCTCGACCCAGAAAGGGTGAAACGGCATAAAGCTTCAGAGATCTCGACACGAAAGTGCTAGAACTGGCACTAAGATAAGTGCTTATTCTTTTTTCGTGCTTTCTTTGTTATTTTACTAATTACTTTTTTTCTAGTTTTTGTAAGGTTAAATAGAAGAGATTCGGGAACTGGTTAGTCACATTATAGTTGTTGACGGGTTTGTTATGAAGAGCAAAGAGTATTACATTAGTACCAAGAATGGAGCGATTAGTAGTTGATAGTTAGATTAGAGCGAATGTATAAAAATTAAATAAATTTAAATAAAAATATAAACTTAGTTTCGGAATTTTGGTATAGTTTCGGAATTTCGGCATAATTTTTCAAAATAGTTTCGGGCAGCATCATTACCCGCGGGTGACCCGTAGCAGAATTTTTTTTATTACCCAGTGTTCACCCGCGGGTGACCCGTAGCAGAATTTTTTCTATTACCTAGTGCTCACCCGGGTATGATTTTGACCCGGGTTGAACGAGTCACCCGTAGACCCGGGTGACCCGTCGATCACCCGGGTGACCCGCGGGTCAACCCGCCGGGTGACCCGGGTCATGTTTTTTTAAACGGGTCCAATCACTACCCATTTAATCCCTCGTAGCAAACCTGCTTTACTAAAATAAATGAGACATCAAATACTGTACTAGTTTTTTTTTTAGCTAGTATGAAATGTAAAGCAATGTCATCGTCTCAATTTAGTGCAAAGTTACTGCAAAAGCCTGTCATGTTAAGACAAGTAAGTATACGACATTATGCTGAACCTTTTAATTCAATACTTTAATTAGTTTTGAGATAACGTATAGCTTATTAAACATATTGAAATCATTATCTACAGATTTATATAAGAGAGTTTACACAAGCGCTGATATTTGTGGTTTTGAAATTATCATGTTGATTTGCAAAAATGACCTACTGCTCTTATACCTATTTAGAAAAAAATTCATATTGAATATCTGATGATACTGTACTGTTTGCTTGGTTGGGTAGAAAAAAAATCGATTTATGTACCATTTTTGATAGGGTAAAAAAACTCTGTGCAAGATATCTCTAATTCTTTTTTTTTTAAATTTTTTTTTTTTTTGTGTTAAAGTTCCCGCTTTGGGTGAGAGTTTATTTAATCAAGCCTGTGGATCAAGGGCGCCTCTTTGGGTGCACCCACAGTTGAGTTACATTGAATGAGAGTACAACTAGCCACATGTACAACTTTTGGTTGTCTAATTTAAGTAGTCCGCCCGAAGGTTCTACACTAGTCGCCATACCTACAACCCAACTAGGGGATTGACTATTTAAACCCTCTGGTCCAACACTTCGCATGTCAATTCTACTTGTGATCAATGGTACAGCCCTCCAATATATTAGTCATCGAAGACAGTCCCGGATGCTACCTACATCCCATTAGAACTAATTTATCCACACGGGTAAACTTGGTAGAGCAGTCCCTGTCCCACACAGGTATTACCTACATTTCGGTAACTTACGCACTCACCGAGGCAAACAACTTGCAGTTAGGGGGTACCTAACCACTACCATTACCTACTTCTGCCCTTGTAAGGTTCACACCAACCGCGGTACCCACCATTACTTTCCTACCGGTTCATCACCGGGAGCACCAAATTTCCAAACCAGTTGGCCCGGAAGAGTTGATCTATCCAGCATTAGGTGCTACTATAGTTTTTCTTCCCCTGGTACCTAATTCCAGAACATAGGTCCTTTTCCTCCGGTACGACTCTGGCGGCCAGGTTGGTGGACCCTCTCCTCTGAAGGTCATAACGTCCAGTTCTCCAGCTCCGGTTTTCGATATTCTGGTTCTGGTAGCGCCGTCAAAGATCGTTGCTACCTCCTTACTCGGGACTTTACAAATGGGTTTCCTTTCCCCGGTTCCTTGGATTTGTCTGTGTTACCAGACACAACTTCGCCTGAAAGCTCCCATTCAAGATGGTAACCAAGGACTATAGGTAATATACCCAACCGATCGACAGAAAACGGTTACCATAACATAGGTCTATTTTTCCAAAGCATCACTAGTAGGATTTGAACCCTAGACCTGCACTTGGGAGGTGCCAACTTACCAACTTCCCTAAGTCGCCACACCCCTTTTTTTTTTAAATTTAATGTTATATACAATCGAATTTATTAAATAAAAAATTTTATCAAACAAGTTTTTAGAAATTGTA
Source organism: Gigaspora rosea (assembly GCA_003550325.1). Taxonomy (NCBI): domain Eukaryota; kingdom Fungi; phylum Glomeromycota; class Glomeromycetes; order Diversisporales; family Gigasporaceae; genus Gigaspora; species Gigaspora rosea. The sequence goes on along the minus strand of QKWP01001669.1, from coordinate 35,952 downwards.
TAGAAGTCATCCGGGTAGCCCATATATCTGTTAGTTAGATTTTTAATTATTAATGCTTGGGTGACTCAAACTAATTCTCAACAATAAAAATATATAAATTCGTAAACTAATTTAGTACAATAGTATGTCATATAAATTAAATAGATACTAATATGAATAGAATTAAACGTGCCTACTTTAAATAAATATTTTATAAATAATGGATAAAAATAAATAATAAATATGGGTAATGCAAAAAAAAACTCTTTCTGTTAATCACTTGTACACAAAATTTTCAAACTTAATTATTTAAAAAATCCTTATAACTTTATAATTTATTAAGTTAACCTGGCTTCTACTTTTAAATAAACTTGTTCTACTCTTAAAAATATATATAATATTAAAATTTCATTGCAAAATTTCTTAAACTTATCAAGCAAAGGCCCTTTGGCCTAAAATTGTATTTTTTTTTGAAATACATTTAAAATGGCCTTTTTAATCTATTTTGCAAACTAAGAGAAAGTTAAAAAGCATACTTTTCTCATCACAACAAGCTATATTTCAAGTTTGTAGTCTTAAAACTGACTGAGATATACTTAAAAAACCTTTAACTATTCTATGTTTTTTTCCTATTTTTAATTTTTTTTTATTTTGGTCTTTTTTAACTCTACTACAAAAATACCCCTATAGGCGTTTTTTGTTTAACATTAAATCGTGCTACCCACATTTTTAATAACCTGAAATTAATTGGTTTTCAATTAATTAAACAAACTATTAATTAATTTTACACAAGGTAAATATTTACTCCTTTTGTAACCTCTTTAATTTATACTGTTACAGTACCGGAAGCCTTCTTTGATTCCGATAGAGTAACAATCACACGGCTCCTGAGATCCCTTACTTTGGGCGTGAAGTTGTTTGCAAGAGGGAAGTATAGTTTCTTTTATGTCTGTAAGAAACTACACACTTCTCTGAGGCAGTTCGGTATAAAACAACAAGAGATAATACACAGTTTATTAATTTGAACAAGAGGGCTATTCCAAGGTGTCTGTTCCTTAGAAATCCCAAGAGTTTATTAATAATAAGAGAGGAGGATAAATAATATAAAGGTAAAGATAAAATACAATGTCTGGATCTCCCTAAACCTAAGGGAAATAAGGTGGGTTTATATATCTATTGAGCTAAGCGTCGCTAAGCATCATTAAGCGTCACTAAGCGTCGTTAAGCGTCGTTAAGCGTCATTAAGCATCACTAAGCGTCGTTAAGCNTACAACCACTTGACCAAACTTGATGAAATTTTTTTATTTGAATTCTATGGTTTCCATAGAATTCAAATAAAAAAAATTTCGTCAAGTTTGGTCAAATGGTTGTGGAGATATCTTTGCTAAAAGTTAGAGAGATGTCAAAATGTCTATCAAAATTAGAAGCTATAGCAATTTTTTTAAAAACTTGAGTGAAGATATCTCCACAACTACTTGACCAAACTTGATGAAATTTTTTTTATTTGAATTTTATGGATTCTATAGAATTCAAATAAAAAAATTTTCGTCAAGTTTGGTTAAGTGGTTGTGGAAATATCTTTGCTCATATATTTAAAAATTTTTATTTTTCTTTTCTATAAGGGGGCATCCAAAAATAACGTTATACAAGAGAGGAGGAGGGGGTCTGACAAAATATAACGTTTTTTCTCTTAAGTAGAGAGGGGTCAAAAAAATATAACACAACTTTTTTAGAAAAAATTGTCTAAAAACTGATCCAGAGGTCCAAATTTAATGATTTTGGTACCATTCGATTCGTCTCAGTGAGAGAAGTCGAATGGTAACAATTTCATTTCATTTGGATCACTGGATTAAAAGTTATTGGCCAAATACTATTGGTTATTATGTTTTCTTAAAAATTACTATAAAATCAATAGTTTTTTGTGAATAACTATTGGTCCAGTAATTCTAACTGACAAAAAACTTTTCCTGTTAATCACTTGTACACAAAATTTTCAAACTTAATTATTTAAAAAATCTTTATAACTTTATAATTTATTAAGTTAACCTGACTTCTACTTTTAAATAAACTTGTTCTACTCTTAAAAATAAATATAATATTAAAATTTCATTGCAAAATTTCTTAAACTTATCAAGCAAAGGCACTTTGGCCTAAAACTGTATTTTTTTTTGAAATACATTTAAAATGGCCTTTTTAATCTATTTTGCAAACTAAGAGAAAGTTAAAGAGCATACTTTTCTCATCAAAACAAGCTATATTTCAGGCTTGTAGTCCTAAAACTGACTGAGATATATTTAAAAAACCTTTAACTTTTTTATATTTTTCTTCTAATTTTTATTTTTTTTATTTTGGTCTTTTTTAATTCTACTACAAAAATACCCCTACAGGCATTTTACGTGTAATATAAAATCGTGCTACCCACATTTTTAATAATCTGAAATTAATTGGTTCTCAATTAATTAAACAAATTATTAATTAATTTTACACAAGGCAAATATTTACACCTTTTGTAACCTTTTTAATTTATACAAAGCACGTTACCTAAATTATACAACCTTGCATATCTTTAGGGTGTCCAGGATTATGCGATGCGATGAGGTAAATTATGCGTGTGATCTGAGGTTGATTATGCAATGGATGCGAAATAAATTTCAAATTATGCGATCGATTATGCGATTTTTTATTATTGTACACTATATATAATCGTTTTATTCTTTGGAATTTTTCGTGCACTTACTGAAAATTTTACCTCAACCATGCTCGTAATTTAGGTTCATTCATTTTCTACATCGGAAGTTTTCGGAACAAATCTTACTCTGTTCCCAAATTACATTTACGTTCCGAATGAATTTAAACCAACCAATCTTATTTCAGCCACGTGATCTGAGTGCGTTTTTTTGTCGAATTATGCAAAGCATATGCGATACGAAAATTTGGTAAATTATGCGCATATTATGCTTTCGCATAATCCTGGATACCCTACATATCTTGTGTAACACGTGACTTGTAGATCACGTGATATAAATAGCACGTGACTTGTGTAACATATACTTGCCTAGTTGGTATTACGTTATACAAAACAAATTATACCTTTTTGTGAAGCTCTCAATAATCTGTATTTTATTATTTTATTTATTAATTTTACCCTTTGCTCGAATAATCTTAAATACATATTATTTTACTCTATTTAGTTAATTTTGATAACTATACTACTTTGTTTTTATATTTACCAAATCCACTTTAAATTTAATACTTTCTTTATAATTAAAAATTTCTTAAATTTATTTCACTATATTTTGTTCTTTATCACTTTATACTCTATACACTTTTTTACTACAAAACTTATTTCAATATGCCAACATTAACTCAACAAGACCCAGATACCGCTAATCTTGACTACTTTTATACTCATCATGCACAAAGCTTTGGTATCGCTCTATTTGAAGATGAACAAGAAGATAACTTAAAAGCAATTCCTCCAAACCAGGAACCAACTACTTGTCACACTAGAACTACTAGAACTAATAAAGCAACACACTTCTTTCATGCTCCTTCAACAACACATGCTTATGCCATAAATATCACACAAAATTCATTTCAGTTCAAAACAATATCTATCAACCTCATAAAAAATTTACTCAAATTGCAATGGGAAAAAAACAAAATAGCAAAACTGTTGAACTTATTAACCAAATTTCTCAAACCTCTAACAACATTCCACCTTCACCTACACTTCAACTATGCCAACACACATGTCCTAAATGTTCTAAATCAATTACCTGCAGAATTTATAACAATAAACACCACCCAAATAAAAGCTATGTTCTTGTTGACAAGAAAGTTTATCATACAAATTGTGCTACTCTATTGCCAACATCCTCCTCTTCTCTCTCAACTATACTATTTCTCATCTTGAAGATTCTAGAAAAAACTTGACTTCAGTTTTTCAAAATTTGCAAAATACCTCACAATCATCCCAAGGAGATCCCCAAACAACAACCTTCAATTCACCAATCCATACTACTTCTTCAGCTATATTAACATCCACTTCCTCAACCCAATCTACTGCTCTTTTTTCTCAATCTTTAGCAAAGCCACTCTCTAATATTAATACAAATAAAACTTTTCAAAGTTTTCAAACCCAACTGCCTGTTAAACACACTTATTCTAGTAAATTAAAATCTTCAACTAATCCTCTTTTTTCAACTCTTGATCCACTTACTTCAACTAAAGATTTACAAAACTCTTCATTGGATATAGATAATACCTCTAGTAATCCTATTAACAATATCTTTTAGCAACAACAACAGCAACAGCAACAAAAACAACAACAACAATCTCTTAATAAAGAACAGCAAACACCTTTTAATAAAAATTCAACTTCTAGTAATGCTACTAATACCCATGTCAAATCTAACCCAACCTTTGATTGGCTTGCAAACTTCCCAATTACTGAAAAAATGGAATCCAATAACAAGCTTCAAACAAATACATCCTCTTTATTATAGATGCTGGTGAAATTAAACCATTTCACCAGGTGAAATGGTGAAATAGTTTCACCAGAATTACACCCAAATTTTATTTTGGTGAATTGGCGAAATTGGTGAAATTGGTGAATTGGTGAAAATGGTGAAATAGTTTCACCAGAATTACACCCAAATTTTATTTTGGTGAATTGGCGAAATTGGTGAAATTGGTGAATTGGTGAATTGGTGAAATTGGTAAAATTGGTGAATTGGTGAATTGTTGAATTGGTGAAATGGTGAATTGAATTGGTGAAACTGTGAATTGGTGAAATGGTGAAATGGTGAAATGGTAAATTGGTGAATTGGTTAAACAGTGAATTGGTGAAATAGTGAAATGGTAAATTTGCTCAGTCCTATAAACGGTTAATAGTTCTGACCTCAAAGTGTGCCTGTAAAAACATAAAATGTAAAAACTTGAACAAAAACCTAACCAAATTCCAGGCTGAAATAATTCCAGACTCTGGAAATTCACCATTTCACTATTCTGCTGTTTCACCATTCCACCAATTTACCAATTCACCATTTCACCAATTCACCAATTCACCAATTACACCAATTCATCAGTTACACCAGTTTCACCATTACTGATGGTAATTGGTGAAATGGTGAAATTATTTCACTACTTTGATTTAATTTTACCAGCATTTATACTCTTTATTATACAACTTCCTTAAATCACATCTTCACAATTTCTATTCTGGAAGTATTATTAAAGAAGAAACAAAAAATAGCAAACCTCTTAAAGCAAGTTTTCACTATATCATTAGAACAATGGCAGGAGAAAGCCCTGATTTTCTCACTAGCTTTATTTACCAAAAAAACCCAACTATAGATGAAAAAAACCAAAATACCATTTGAAATCCGTGAGAAGACTCTTAAACTTCTAATTCACAAATTTACAACTATTCTTTTTACTAAACTTAACTATGCTGAGATATTCGCATCTGCAGCTACAATTCCTCCTTATAAGCCAGAAAATAGACTTCAATTCTGCCTTAAATTGGCATATATACATCTTTATTTATCTGAGAACTACCAAGCAATCAACTATAACAAATTTGCAGAAGATTTAAATCTTCAGCCTAAAACATACAATCTTTATCCATATACAGTTTCTACAAATAAAACAGAAAGATACCTTACAATTAAGCATGACAACAAATTTAATATTAACCTTCTTTTTAACATTCCTAAATCTCTATTTCTTAAAAATTTCTCTATCCCTTCACTCAACAACTCCCTTGATCATCTTAAAGAATGGTTCGAACAATTTTTCTCTATCTACAATCGCCAATTTACTAATTCACTAGATAAAGAACAAACCTTCAATACCCTTAAAAAGGAAATAAGAAAAAAAGTTATTTCTCAACTTAGAAATCCTCTTCCTATCAAATTTATCTTTCGTGAACCATATAGTTTTCAAGAAAGGCGTAATGAATGCTTTCGCTCTATCAATTATCATATCTTTACCTGCAAACACACAGACTGCACATTTATAAATGAAAATCACCAATATGATACATCTAAACTCTTCAAGCACATACTCGATAGCTGAATTCTTTCCAAAAAAGACTTTCAATATAGAAGACCTTCATATTGATAAATCAATATTTTATACAAATAGTGAACACAAAGCTACATTTGACAAACCTTTTCCAACGAAACTTCTTGATAAACTTGCAGATGAAGCTGAAGCACTCTATTGTGAAACAATTTAGTAGAAACAAGAGAAGGTCATCGAAATACTTTCTTTTATAAATATTTAATATCATATCAGCAAGTTGCTGCACAAAACCATAATATTGACAATCTTAACAAAAAATTAGCTATTGATAAAAATTACCAATGAAATTATCGATACAGACTTTCTAGCACAAATAATTACTTACTTTGATCTAATTAAAGATAAGCAACCATCCTTTTCACAAATAGTCAAATTCTATAAAACAAATGCATACCCTGAGGCTGAAAACTTCTGATTACAAAATTTAATATCAACTTTCAAATTCCAACCTTAATTGAAGAATCTCTCTTTTTGAGAGAAACTCCTTTTCAGTAACATTGTCTTCTACAAACCCATAGATGCAGTCACCACTTCTCTAAAAGATACATTCTTAGTAGTTCATCAGCAAATTTTATATATAGATATATATCGATTACTAATCGGTTAGATATATATCGATACTAAATACCCTGCCGATTTTTATCAATAGTGATAGTAATCGATATATATCTGATATAGATATTAATCAATATAAATCTTATTAGATTTATATTGATTAATATCTATATCAGATATATATCGATTATTATCACTATCGATAGAAATCGGCAGGGGTATTTAGTATCGATATATATCTTACCCAATTAGTAATCGACATATAAAATTTGCCAATTAATCGATATATATCTTATATGATATTAATTAATAATTATTATATTCACATAATCATACTTTTTGCAAATTTTTAAACATTTTACAGGTTTTGCAAGTTTTCACAAGTTTTCGCAATTTAATATAAAATTTTATTTTTTATTTATTATTATATAATATTTTAAATTATTCGCAATTTAATATAAAATTTTATTTATTTTATTTATTATTATTATATATTATATTTTAAATATTACATATTTTATTATATATTATTATAAAAAACAACAAAAAAAATAAACCAAAAAAAAAATAAAAAAATGAAAACAAAAAAAATAAACTATAATATTCCTTATATTTGCTAATATTCACTTATATTCGCTTATATTCGCTTATATTCCTCATATTCGTTATTTCTTGGAAAGTTATTCTTGTAAAGTGCCAGAAAAGTTAGGTCGTTTTCTTGCAAAGTTTCGAAAGAAGTAAGGAATAAATAAAATAAAATAAAAGTAAAAAAATAAGTAAAAAAAACAAACAAAAACAAAAAACAAACCCGAAAAAAAACAAAACCAAAAAAAAATAAACTATTATATTTGCTTATATTCGCTCATATTCGCTTATATCTGATTAAATTCGTTCATATTCGTGACTTCTTGCAAAGTGCTCTTGTAAAGTGCCAGAAAAGTCAAATCGTTTTCTTGCAAAGTTCCGAAAAATGTAAAGGATAAATAAAATAAAATAAAATTAAAAAAATAAGTAAAAACAAAAGAAAACAAGCAAAAAACCAAAAATGTAAGCAAACTAAATAAAAAATAAACAAAGCCCCAAATCTCCATTTCGAGTTCGTGTTTTTGCAATTTAGAAATCGTCAAAGGTTTTTGCATAGTACCGCAATAAAATAAATTAATAAAAATAAAAAAAAAACAAAAACAAAAAACATGAAACAAAAAAATAAATAAAACAAAATCTTGCAAAAACTTGCAAAAACTTGCGTTTTTGAACGTTCGAAATTGCTAAAGAAAGTAGTTGTGTGCTCTTGCAAATTGTCGAAAGGCTGGGTAGGCTTGCGCAAAGTGCCGAAAGTCATTGAATTTCTTGCAAAGTGCTAGCAGTAAAGTGTAAAAATAAAATAAAAAAATTAAAAAATAAAAAAAAATAGAAATAAAAAAAACAAAACAAAACTAAAAAAATGAAATGAAACTAAACGAAACTAAACTAAACAAAAGGAAATGAAAAAACAATGTAAAATTGATAGAAGATCTAAATTAAACAAAAAAAAAATAAACAAAGATCTAATCTGATCTTGTATTACAATAATCGAAAATCATCGAAACATTTCGAAAATATTAGTCAAACGCGATCTTGATATGATCCAGGTTACAGATCGTCCTAAAATATTTTGAATGTATTCGAAATATTAAAAATAAAAAAAAAAGGAGAGAGGGATAAAAAAAAAAGAGGGATAAAAGAGAGAGAGGGATAAAAGGGAGAGGAGATAAAAAGAGAAAGGAGAAAAAGGAAGAGGGGTAAAGATCGTTCAAAACGGTTTT